>JABFPK010001068.1:2043-12712 GCA_022817445.1 Habroteleia sp. ZL-2020
CATCAGAACTATCAATAATCATTTGGTATTATTATTATTTATTTATCTAACAAAAATTTTTGTGAAAAAATTAATGTAGCTGCATATAACTTATGTATAATGTATATAATATATAATTTGTATACATCCAATTACATCAATTACAAATGATATATGTAAAAAATATTTCAATAAATAAATGAGAGAAATAAAAAAAGGAGATGCAGATTTTAAATATGATTTTCATAAATGTCAAATTTGTTATATTAAATTATGTTAAGTTGACTTTTATAAGAATACAAATATTGTATAATACTTTTATTATTATTTATAACTTTTACATTTATATACAATTACAATTATTATTAAAAATACAAATATATTATTTACAATATTATAAAAAATAACAATCAATGATACAAAAAAATAAAAAATTAAATATGAAATTTAAAATTAATAACTTGAATATAATTTAATTTATTTACATACTCAATTTTTATTTTATTTCGAATAATTTAATCAGATTTACTTTTAGTGGTTGTTATTTTAACATGAAATTAACTTATGCTAAAATGAATAGATATCTGGAACTCACTTCAGATTTTTAATTTATCACCCCAAAAACTGTAGACGTATATATTATTCTTCAAATTCTTTTAGTTTATCTGCAATAATTGATTTTATACGAATAAAAGATATCAATTCATCAGAAAGTGTTTGTTTAAATTCCAATGAAATTATATTATTGATCGAATATAAATTAATAGTTTTAAAAGCTTTTTTAATGTCTACAGCTGTATACTTTTAATTCTAGTTAAAAAATCGATTGAATACGATGAAATGTTATTATTGAAATTAATTTCATCGTATTTTTATCCATTATGGAATCTATAGTAGCGAACCGTAATATTTCCAATTATTTAACGCGGTATTTTCCTATTTATTATTATTCCTAAAGTGCATTGTTTAACAGAGTAATGGAGAAATACCGCTTGAAATAGATGAAAATAATTTACAATCATTCTTGCATATTCTTGTTATGTAATGACACATAATAAGATTGAATGGGTAACCATTTAATTATTTTGCCATTTTATAACAATTATTTTAGTGTACTTTTACCTTTATATTTATTACATTTTATTTATTACTACAAAAATGTTATTGATTTCAGAAGGTGACAGTAAAATGTTATGGAAGATAGAGACGATAATATTTTAACCCATTTTTCGTTGTTAATACAATAATGTTTTAAATAAACATCGAATAATTGAAAATGTAAAAACAATTATATATGCATTCAAGTACTATATATTATATATAAACTATATATACTTTTAAAGTATAAAAGTTTAAACGAATACGTAGTACAAATATTAGTAGCAGTTATAATATGTAAGATTCAAAATATCGTACGATATTTTAAAATGATGAATAATTTAAAATTTTTTATGATATATATATAATATGCTCTAAAAAATAAATAAAAAATATCTCTCTAATATAATACTGAGAATATTATGTGCTACTAGGGCATACACATTTTACAATGTAGAATATATTATAAGGTGTTTATCAGTATTAATTTAACTGACAGCAATGAGCTTATGATAGAAATTAGATAAATTTACATATCGAGAAACGTTGAAATTAGGCAAAATCTACGCATATAAATTACTTCGTCTAAAATCTAACTAATTTCAAGGTCAATTATATTAGGTTGATTATTAAACTGTAAGAATCTAATGAAAACAAATGTTATTTCAATTATTTTCAATGTGATATTAAAATTTATATTCTAGAGATCATTTCATGTCATCATTTTTTTATTATATTTCCTATAGAGTTTATACAAATTCAAATAATAATTACTTTATAATATAAATTATTTTAAAGTTTACAATTTAATAAAGATATAAAATATTTATATTAACTTGTCTACCCATTTTAGCGAAAAAGTTGATTATAGTTACTATTAATGAAAAAACTTTTCATGCTATATCATAACATGGATCTATTTATAGAAAAGTAAACAACAAACATATTCTTCATAATGACATTTTCATAATGAAAAAAATTTGAAAAACTTAACTCTATAGTAAAAATGTTTATATATAATGTTAATATATTATTTTCAAAACATATATGAGTAATATATTAACAATTTTACTAGAGATAGTTGAAACTTCATAAGATAATTTTCATTTTTAAAATAACTGAAATACAGAACTACTAAATCTTTTTTAAAATATTGCAATAAATTATTCTTTTAAAGTTTTTGAAAGTTTGAAGTACGTTTCGTACTATTAAATTAGTTAAAAATTTATATATACGTTTCAGAATTCAAGATCAATTCTTATAACGCATGTGTATTACATGAGCTCGGGTATAGAAAAGTAAATATGCAAGGTATTTTAAAGATAAAAGCGTGCATGACACAACAATTTCAATAAAATATTTCTAATTTCTTATTTTCAGATTATTTGAAATTATTGAATATGATTAAATAATTTATCGTAAAATTTTTAATAAGAGAGAGAGAGAGAGAGAGAGAGGATTTAAGAAGTTAAAAAAAAATTAATTATGGAATCTATGATTCGCCTACATTCAGATCCTCTCTCTTTCCACTCTATATAATTTAAATTCCTTGATAAGTAATACAATTTAAATTGTCCAATAACCACATAGAAAAAATGTTTCATAAAAAGTTGCAAAACTCTTTATAATTTCTAACATAAGAATAAATAAAAACAAAAACAGTTTTAATAAGGAAAAATAATTTATAAAATATGATCAAATAAGTTTTATAACAGTATATTTAAAAATAAATGATTTACCTAATTATAATGCTTATATATGATCTTAAATTTACATCTTTGATTATATCCAAAGCAACTAAAATTATTTATATACATATAAAGTCATTCACTAAAGAAAAGAATGTAGCATTTCTAAGCTAATTGATGAAATCTAAAAAAATACGAAATAATGCATTTTATATTTTATATTGCAGAATTAAGGTCTTATAAAAGTAGGATATGGAAATGAATAACTAAGATTATAACTTTTAAAATTATGTCATAAAATAAAAACATGTTCTAGACTAAAGTTTTGTAGTTGTGTTTAATGATGCGAGTGAGATATAACTGGAATATAAGCAGTGATATATCTAGAAAAAAAGTTTAATAAATTTTATACTATTAGAAGTTGAAAAAGTTTTATAACAAAAAACAAACAAACCAATGGAAAATCTATTTAAATCGTAGATGAAGAAGTATATAATTTATTTATAGTCATAAATTTCTAATCTGTTATAAATATGAATGTGTACTGATCCCATAACATCCCACCAAATAGTGCAAGACAAACTGTTTCATGTATTCAAGTAAATTGGTGAAAGCATTCAAAATGTCCAGACTGTGCCTGGAAATGACAATCATTTTATCTAGAATTCTCAGAAACATATTGAACACAGAAATTTGTAAAAAAAGAACCACATATAAAATAAATATATTTTAAATAAATCTCTAATAATAAATTAATATCATTAATTGATATAAAGGTCAAGTTATTTGAATAACAAATATGAAATTCAATTATTTTAGGATTTTGCTCTAATCTGCATCAAAAATTTATTACGTTTTAAAAATATCCGTCACCTAGTCACGCATTTCAAAACTTTATTTATAATGGTTGTATACTGGTTTATAATATTAGTTTTTAAAATATTTCATCCCTTGATTAATTATTGTTTATATATTTAAAGCAATATAAATGGATTAAAAATTTCAATAATGAAATTTCTTAAGCGATAACAGGAGACAGAAGTTATTGTCCTAAAGTCTTTTATGTTTATCTCCAGCAAAATTCAAAGGGAGAAAACTCATGAATATAGTGCTTCACGTCAAAGTGGACTTGAACATATAGGGGGTTGAGAAGTTAAGATTCTCTATTGCACACATGGCTTACCATTATAAATCATAGTAAATGAAGCATTTTTAAACAATACGGTAATATTAAATCCAGACTTCAAAAATTTATGTCAACGAAGGAAAGTAGAAAAAAGAGCAAACATTTTTCTCTGCGGCGCTACAGCAATTTTATATATTTTATTTTATATATATTAGTAATAATATATACAAATATATTATTATTAGAAATATAAAATATGATATGATATATGTATGTAAAATTATAATAATTAAATAACTGATATCAATATATTAAATGAAAACTAAAGTATTGTTTACATTTTTCAATAAATGATTACATGCATTTTATTCAAATTAAATTAATATAAAATAATTAATTTATAATTAAACCATGACAACGTTGACTATTTCATCCATAATAAATGTTTTAAATAATCATGATTCCTAAGTTATTATGTTATTAAAAAAGTATGTTTTCTATCAAAATATTATTTCAAAGTTGATAATAAAAATAATTTTATTTACATTAACGTGTTTCATTCATTCAATAGTTAATAGAAAAACCATCATTAAAGAATAAGAGATGAATTAACTATCCAATTATTAAAAAATTGTTTAGTTAAGACTTTATAAAAGTAAACTTATATATAGACACTTCTCTGTACTGTTTTGCTTTATACATTTATAATGTTGCGTTTCGTTGTAACTATGTATGACTCCCTATTACACAATAAAATTTGATTATTTACATAAAGTAGGAAAAGATAGTAATAATTGAAGAATGGCTATAAGTAAAATATCAAATGAAATCAAATAAATAAAAACTATAAAAAACGAATAATTTTATTAACATTATAAATATTTAACTTGATAATATTTGTGCATTTGTTGTCTGTTCGATTGGTTTTTCGAATGATACATTTGTAAAGTCATCCAATTGCGTTTCTGCAAAACATATTCTATATACTTCTTCAAATGAATTTACAAAGTGTACTTCAAGTCCATCTGTTATATATTTCGGTAAATCATCAAAGTCTTTTTTATTTTCTTCTGGTAAAATTATACATTTAACACCGACCCGTTTTGCCTGCAATAATATTCAATTCATTAAATTTTATAAATTATATTATTAAAATAAAAGAACATTTATTATACTGAAGTTTTTATTATATTTCAATAATAAAAATAAAATGTATAATTTCATTTATTATATAATCTTAATACGATTTTCTTTCTGTTTAATGTTAAAATTAAAAGATGATTGCATATTATTTTTCATTGCATTGTATTACATATATTAAAACTTGTGTACAATAAAAATAGAAAATTATAACTTCTACATTTTAGATTAAATTGAATTATTAATTTAAATAATCTTGTGTAATATATAAGAAAAAAAACCATATATAAATTAAAATTATAATATAATATTATAGTGTATTCTCTTACCGCTATTGTTTTTTCTTTAATGCCTCCAACTGGAAGAACTTTTCCTGTCAAACTAAGTTCACCCGTCATAGCTAAATTTTGCCTTATTGGTGTATTTCTTGCTAGTGAAATAAGAGCCGTAGCTATTGTGACACCGGCACTAGGGCCATCCTTGGGAGTAGCCCCTTCGGGAACATGCAAGTGCAAATGCGAATCAAGTAAGAAATGATTTGATGGTTCTACTTTTTTTAAGAAATTTCGCGCAACTGTCATTGCAATTTTAACTGATTCTTTCATGACATCACCTAGGTGACCTGTGAATTCTAAACTTCCTTCAAATTTTTTCGTTATATCTATAGGTTTTCTTAATCTAGTTTCAATGAACAATGTGGAACCACCCATTGCAGTCCAAGCCAAACCCATCACAACTCCAGATGGCGTTATATCATACATTTTATCATGAGTAAATGTTGGTTTTCCAACGAAATCTTCCAAATTGTTACTATCGACATTTATATTTTCTATTTCCTTTTTCACAATTTTCAAAGCTATTTTGCGATAAATTTTCTCAATATGCTTTTGCAAATTTCTCACGCCAGATTCACGACAATAAAGTTTGATCAACTGATTTAACGAATTATCACTAACGGTTGCATATTTTTCCGTCAAACCAGACTCTTTCATTGCTTGAGGTATAAGATACTGTTTGGCTATAGATAATTTTTCTTCTGCAACATATCCAGACATTTCTATCATTTCCATTCGATCACGTAACGGCTCTGGAATGGTATCAATAACATTTGCAGTACAAATGAATAGTATTTTTGATAAATCAACAGGCACATCGAGATAATGATCCAAAAAATTGGAATTTTGTTCTGGATCTAGCATTTCTAAAAGAGCCGATGCAGGGTCTCCTTGATGTCCCCTGAAATAATTATTTTTGTACAAACATATTTATGAAATATTTCATTGCAGATCTAAACAGTTTTTCGAAAATTTAAAAAATAAAAAAGCAACTATAATAAACTTTATTATACACATCATAAATTATAAACACATTCCTAATAATATTTAAATATATTGAAAATATGATAAATACATAAAAAATTATTTTAATATATTGTTTTAAAACAAAAGAATTTAAAGTTATAAAAAATAATTATTTTCAAAATAATAAGCATACTTTCCGATTTTGTCAACTTCATCTATAAGAACTAATGGATTTTCAGTTTTAGTTTTTTTCAAACACTGAATAATTTTTCCAGGCATAGCACCAACATAAGTTCTCCTATGCCCTTTAATTTCTGCGACGTCAGTCATTCCTCCAACACTAAACCTAAAATACTCGCGATTTAATGCTCGTGATATTGATCGTGCAATAGATGTTTTTCCAACGCCAGGAGGACCATAAAAACATAAAATTTTTCCTTGAGTTGAACCTTTTAGTTGACTTACAGCAATAAATTCTATAAAAATATGAATTACATATATTATATCTAGCAAAAATATTAATGTTACATATCTCTCTAATATAAGATAGAATGTTACATTAATTTTTTTATTAGAAATTACTAAAAATTTTGATTATATTTACATAAATATAAATAAATATGTCGTTTTAGGTTAATTTTTGGTTTAATTATAAAGTAATTAATTTAATATACTAAACTAGGCGTTAAATTATATATGTAGTATATGTTAAATAGCAATCCGTAACTTACCTAAAATTCTTTTCTTTATATCCTCCATTCCATAATGATCATTGTCCAAAATTTTTGCAGCTTGTTCAATATCTAAGTTTTCTGTGCTAGTAATTCCCCAAGGCATACTTGTTAACCAGTCTAAATAATTTTTTGTTACACTAAAAGGAAAGAAATCTTCATTTTTAAGTTATAATTTAAAAAAACTACTTTTTATATGTATAAATAAATAAATATATATAAAGACGTTTTTTAAAACAGTTTTCTGAGGTATCCCTTTAACAACCAATTTTTGAGATATCCCTTTATTCTTAAAAGGTGTTAATATAAAAGTATTTATATTAACTTTATAAATTTATATTAACTTTATAAATTTATATTAACTTTATAAATTTATATTAACTTTATAAATTTATATTAACTTTATAAATTTATATTAACTTTATAAATTTATATAACTTTAATAAAACGTATAAATATTGTTTAGATATTTTATAATAATGCTTAAATTTATTATATTTACTTGAATTCACTACTATGACTTTCCAAAAAACTTAATTTGTTTAATTCTTCTTCAACAACATCCATAATAGCTTTTGGTACAATGGCGTTTTTTAATCTATTTCTATACTTTTCTTCAATAGCATCACTATCATCTTTTTGTATACCTAATTCTTTTTTAATAACTTTAAGTTGCTCGTGAAGGATATACTTTCGATGCTGTTGTTTAACTTTTTCTTCAACCTCTTTTCCAATTTTTTGTTGTAATTTACTTAATTCATATTCTTTTTTAAGTAAAGCTAAAGATAATCTTAATCTCTTGGAAATCTAAATGTAAAATTGATTAATAGAGCATAATACTAATAAATATTTAATTAAAAAATCAACATAACATTACATTGAAATTATGTAAATTTATCTTACATCCATTTCTTCTAAAACTTGCTGCAATTCTTGAGGATCTGCACTTGTTAAAGCAGCTCCTAAATCACTCAGATAAACTGGATTATCAACTACTCTTTGACCCTGGTGTAGCATTTGTTGCAACGATTCTCGATACAAAGGATTCATGCTAATTATATCACGGATTGTTTTAATTAACTCTTGTGTTAAAGCCTGAAAAATATTTTATTTTTAGTCAATTACATTTAAAAATTGTATTATAAATTTTTAATTCAAATTAATATTTATATCACTCTTGATTACATTTTTAAACTAATATTTTTTGCTTAATTTAAAAAATATTGTATATTTTTTTAACATACTTTTATTTCTTCCGTTTGTCTAAACTTATCATGAGTGATATTTTCAACTTCTACCATTAATACAGGAAT
Source organism: Habroteleia sp. ZL-2020 (assembly GCA_022817445.1). Lineage (NCBI taxonomy): Eukaryota > Metazoa > Arthropoda > Insecta > Hymenoptera > Scelionidae > Habroteleia > Habroteleia sp. ZL-2020. The sequence continues at coordinate 10,420 of JABFPK010001068.1, forward strand.
TTGTAAAGGAGCCGAAGAAACTTTTTCTGCAGGAGGAGTAGTTTCCTGTTCAATCCCCTCTGGTTTTGCTTCAGTTTCATCTTTACTCACAGTTTCGTTAACCTTTTCTTTGTCTTCAGATGAAATTAATTTTCTCTTTAAAAAAGATGACCTACGACCTTTTTTCTCAACTGGAGTATCTTCTATATAATATATAATTATCATAATATAAATGACGAATATTCTATTGAAAGTTAACTGAACATAATTCAAATGAAACATTAAAAATGTTGTGGCTAATTGTATACAGAAAGTTTAGTATTAAAGCAATATAATTTTTCCCCAGTATAGATTTGTAATCTCGAGTTTTATGGTAAGTTCTTATTATATAGAAGGGAAAAGTATACTCTAATACTTCAACCCCTTTTAATTTACACGCTAACTCATTTTTTTACATAAATCTCTTCACTCTATTTATAGAATGAACCGGAGTTACGAAATTAGAATAATGGCGGTTAATTCAAATATCTAAAAAATCCAGTGCACACGATATTTAAAACGACCGATAGAAAGAACTGAGCAAGCGCACATTCCAAATTTTAAATATGTAAATAGAATGGGATTCAAGTGTATCATGAAACTATATTTGTATATGTATATGCATAACATCACATTTTGTTATTGTATACATTATAATATCTTTTTATAAATAATATAAAAATATTTACCAGGCTTTGCAGGAACATCTTCTAAAACTGCAATAGCTTTTATTCTACGATGTGCCATTATTATAAGTCTTAACCGGTCACCTAAGTCTTGTATTTCATGTATCTGGGCAAAAGTACCAATTGAATAAATATCATTTAGATTTGTAACAACTTCAGATTCATTTCTAAAATACAAAATGAATTTTCTTAAAATTAGATAATTCAAATCTACTAGTGACAAAATATATTATATTATATATATTAAATTATAATAAAAAGTAAATAGGATCATTTTTATAGAAAATACTTCATAATCATTCATTATCATTATCATAATTTTTAAATAAATTGTAAAGTCGAAATCTTCACTATTTATATATTCAAAAAATACACATTTGAATGTGCATATGCTACTTTGATTTGACTGTATTTAAATTAATATACTAACTCTTCTATTGGCTATATGTAATTCAGAAAAACAGAGTTATTCCGTTAATAGTGAGAACAAATTTATGTAAAATGATGATGTGAATAGTGAGGAGTTCAAGTGTAATGACATAAATTAAAAATTAAAATCACTTAAAATTAACTTAAAAATTACAACAATATCCAGCATTAACAACAGATGGATGGAAATTGCTATATAAAATTGTGTTTAAGGAACAACATTTTTAAATTAATCCATTATTAGTTAATCAAAATATTATGAGCTGAAAATAGACATTAAATACAATGATCTAAAAATATTTAGTTTTTAATTTTTATTTCATTAACTCATCGACTAAAAAAAACATAAATTATACAAAATTATAAATGTTCATTCTGAACATTTTAGACATGTGATATTTTTTTAAAAAATAATTTCCAGTAATTTTAATTTCTTATGCAAATCCCATATTGTAAAATCTATTCTAAAGGCATAGCCTTTGAACAGTTATTAAAACTAGACCCTCAATTGCAATTTTGTACAAACCGTAATTTACTTACTCTTCATCTTTCTTTAAAAATATGCCAACATAAGGTTGGTTCAATTTAACTTTTCTTTTTATTAAATCGACAAGAGTTGGATCAAATAATTCTATCAATTTTATAAAACGTGGAAAAACAGGATTCCGATTAATTGCTATAACAGGAACATGTGGCCAAACTTCTGGCACAACAACGGTTGCTGGTAATGCAGCAGAATATTCTTGCGGTTCTTCCCCATTTGCAGCATTTTCACTAAAAAATCATTTCTGTTGTTACTAATAATTATAATTTGATTTTTATATATAAATAGTTCGGCATTATTTAGTAAGATAAAATGAGTTAATCAATATATTAAAAAAACAAACCTTTCCGATGAGTTTTTAAAAGGATTTTTCGATGAAAATGTTCGACAAAAATATAAACTTCTCGAAGATCTCCACGTTAAATTCGTCTTAATATTTGCATTTTTGAGCGACAATAATTCGCATCTAAGACTTTGTCTTGGAAACTGATTGATATTATGGTTACTTTTTAAATATAAATTTCGATTATTTATTGTCCAATTTAAACGAATAAAAGAAAATACAGTATTTATATTCCGTATTAACGTTTGCATTTTTTTAAATATAATTCAATAC
>JABFPK010001069.1:0-12706 GCA_022817445.1 Habroteleia sp. ZL-2020
TTAATACAGTATTCTCCAATTACTTAAGAATCGTCTGAATATTTACTTAAAAATAAATACAATAACAAAAAAATAATATTTAAAAACACCCTAACCCCGTTGCATCAGACTTGAACATTCACCTTAACAAAGGAAAAGTTAATTATTTCTAAAATACTATTTTTTTAATAATCACAGTTACAGTTAATAAGGATTTGACTTATATTAAAATCTACTAATTGTACTAATCTTTATTTAGCCATTATACGGAAATATGAGCCAGTAATGCGCCAATATCGGTTCAGTACTGGCACATAAATGTCAAAATAAACTCAGTCGGCAGTCAATCGGCAGTCAATCGGGAAAATAACAAGCCAGTATTGAAACAGTACTGTCTATTGACAGTCCTTCGCCAATGCTGGGACTAGACTGCGCCGTTCATGAATGTTGGCTAAATACAAGAATTTCCACCTGGGATATATAAATATATCACCCGATATGAATGGATTTAGTATACAATTTGGGAGTATCAATTAGTTGTCTTGATGTCTTATTATGACATCAATTGATGTATTGTTTGTGCAATTATCTCGCTTGAAATTAATCGAATAGAATTCGATTTAATATAGGACTTCACGATAAATAAATAATTTGTAATAACTTCTGACAAACTCGTAGGCCTCGTTTCACAATTGCGTTCATAAATCATATATATTTATATGTCAATTTTTATGAACTGACTTTTCTATCTGACAATTAAAAGTTACTCCATACTTATAATACTTAAGTTACTTTTGTATTTTGTAAACAAATGGTCTGTTCCTTCAATAGCTGTTAGTGTTTGGTAAATAAATGCGTGAAATTACAAAAATTGCGTGCTGATTAATGTCATTCTGTTTTCGGTTTCGTAATCGACAAGGCTTGACTCGGTTAATAAACTGATAGTAATACGAAGCTCTTTCTTTTCAATGAAAAAATATTGCACAACGGAAAATCTGCCAACAGTGCGTTGATATCGATCAGGATCGGACTTTACGACTGTATTTTACAGTCGTTGAACTTGTTCTCTATATAAATGTTGTATCGCAATGTCTACACTCGGCGATTACCATAGATTTGTTACAGTTACATAAGCAACGCGAATTAACTGGACCATCAAATTTATGCACGCGCAGCTATAATTCTTCTTGAATTTCACTCTTGTTTCGTAAATCTTTAACTTTTCTTTTTGTTTTCAGTCAATTTTAAAACATCGATTCCACCTGACAGTTAATTTGTACTTCAAATTAATTTAACTACACGTATAACAATCTTCGTTAGCATTAATTTTGTTAGTTTATTTTTGTTTTTAAGTTTTGAGGAAGTTAAAAGATGCAATTAGCACCAACTTACAGAGTAATTATACAATCAAATAATTAGATACACGTTACTTGCAAATAAACGTACTCGTTGGAATGTTTCAAGCTTCATTAATGTAATTAAACGCATTATGAGGTAAGAAACTTTGCCATCAGAATTAGATTCTCGTTTTTATTTCACCTTTGCTAAATATGTTTTACTTCAGATAAGCTATGGATAAATTTTATGAATCAAATAAATCAATAACTTAACACTAACTTAATTATAAGTTTGTATGGTATCTTGTATGGTAAACAGAATAATTGTATGAAATTATAATTAATTAAGTTAAAATACTTATTGTTGTATAACATAAACAATACTATCATTACAAAGGAGGAAAATATTTAATGTGCCACGTTTCAAATAATATTTTGTCATGCATTAATCAAAATTTTCAATCTAATTATTATACAAATTATACGAAATTATAGCATTATAGATATACATTTGTATACATTTCAAATGTATACATTTGAAAAGGATTAGATTACAAACCGAAACGGAGTACTTTTTAATTTTTTTTTAATTTTTCTTTAAACATTTTAAACTTAAATATTTTCTTCACTTTAAAGTCAAAAGACATGCACGCCATTTTCATCTCACACACAAATGTTTATTTTAATAAAAACTAAGTACCTCGGTTAGATCTCTAAATGTATAAGAATTTATATGCAATACTAATTTATCAGATGTAATCAAAGATTATTTTACCTTATCAAGTAAAGTGTAGTTACATTTCAAATTTCCGGTTTCACACTTTCTCTAAAATAGGATACAATTGCATATGAAATTTTATGATTGTTATTAAAATTATTATATATAAATATTTGTACTTACTATTTAATCATTTAGCTATTAAATTCCTAACAAAATGGAAAACAAAATCTTATGTAAAAAACTCACTTTTTATTTGAAACTAACTTTCTGTTTTGATTCGAGGTGTTGTATACTATTTTAGAGGTTTTATTTTTTTGGTATATAAAACTCCGAAATCAGATCAGAATTTTGTTATACACGGGTACTCTTATGAATGATATTTTAAAGAGAAAATAAAAGTAACTGACTTTTGTGTATTATAATAATATTTGGGTCTAATTGTGATATGTAAAGATATCACTATTTAAGTATGTCAATTGTAAATCAACTTTTGGAAAGTTAGAAAAGTAATTTTTTTCTATATCTCCTGAATTATCTAAAAGTTCCTCTAATATATTGATATGAATGACTCTATTCAAGTAAAGAGAATATGTCGATAAAGGATTATTTATTACAGTAGACTGAATAATTCAATCACTAATCAAGATATAGTTTGTTTCATTAATCAAGTAATCCTTTCGCTATAAAGATCAAAATGAAATATTTAAACATTAGAAACAAATATTGCAAATCGTAATTATTTTCTCTTTTTGGATTGTTCTCAATTGACTTTGTCAAAAGTCTTCAGTTATAGCCATCATTAATTATGTAGTTATTTATTAATTATCTTTGCAAATCGTTTATCTTTATACAATTATCTTTGTACAATCATCTCAAATTTCTAAAATTGATGAATTCGATGTCATTCGCATCGAAAAATTAATTTGGCAACAGTCTGAAAAAACTCTGGCAGACGCTCGCCAGACCGCTGCTAGACAGATTTTCCCACTAGGGGCAAAATTAACAGATTCTCATATTCTAATTATTTTCTCTTGCTAGCCTTTGTGTCGTGTGACTTAAAAAATTAATTCCCTTCTAACAGTTTAGCTAATATTTACACGTATAAGAGATTCCGTCATTTTCTAGTTACTATTTTTCATTTTTGCTTATTTATAAAAACACATAAATTGTCATGTGATTTCCCTATTAAAAAATGTTAAAAAGATCAATCAAACAACGCATTTATTATTCCAATATCCGCAACGCCTTACGTAATTGTTTAAACGGAACTGGGTTATTCGTCTATCGAAAGGATCATCTATATAATGCGAGCGGGAAAATCTAATAGTCTGCGCTTACAATATTAGCGTTCGATCTGAAATGCTGGACCATAGATGCGGAGTCACAACACGTATATTTTGCCTCGCATGAAGTGAAAGCCACGTCGCGCAGGCAGAAGTAGAATGTAAAGAAGCTATGAAACGGCATGAAACGGCAAGAGAGGGAAATCGACTACATCCAGTCACTCGGAGGCAAGCTCAAAGGAATGTAGTGAATGTACCTGGTGGTATAGCATCGTAACGCCGTCAAGACGATATACCCAAGAACGCGCCGTTTCCGTTCCGCAGGACAAATTTCCTCCGACGCAGGACTAAAAAGGGTAAGTTGGCCAAAGAAGCATCTAACCGGAAATCTTCACCCCCGCAAGCTTTCGCTAAAATCGACCAACCGGTTCCTCTTCGAAATCGTTTCAACGAGAGCCCTTTAATTAGAAGATTGACCAGATCGTTATTGGCAAGGTTCTATACTGTATTATCCGAAACAAATTTCCGCATCTCTTGCTTTTAAATGCCTAAGGTAGATGTGTGTTTGGAATTACCAAACAACAACGGGGAAGAAAATGGTATTTAACAAGAAATAAATTTTGAATTCAATTTTTCCTGTCGTTAATTTGAATTGTTAGCTTTATGAACTTCAATTTAATTTCGAATTGAGCAAACTTGTTGAAAAATAGGCAAACTAATACGAAATTTGAATTTCTCCACTAGACCATTATTTTTAACAACGAAATTTCAGTGTTAGTACCGTTAATTAATTACAACTAAATTTAAGAATATTTGATATTGCGTGTTGTTATTTGTGTATGGAGACAGGGACTTTTGATTTAAATAAACAATATTTCTGAATGTGACAACAGTTATTCTTCAGTTATCTAAAAAAATCCGGATTTAAGAAAATCTTAAACTTAGAATCACGGAAGGTACAAGTTGAAGAATCAAATCAAAACTACTAATCTTTATATTTCATCGAGCAAAATTATGAATTTGCATTTGAATGATTCGAAGATGTGTCAAACATCGCGACTTTTCATGGCCTTATTTTCTCATTACTCGGCTAACTTTCCTTTCGCTTGCGGTCGCACTTTTGCACTCTTCATCCCATCGAACTTATCATTACCGACGGCTCATTCTCCGAGAGATAATTTTTGTTCAAATGCCGCGACAATTTGGCAACGCAAAATGTTGCACGGACGATCGCGGTCTTCAAAAACCGCGTCATTATAGCAGTACTTGATCGTACGGAACGGAGAAGATTTTTCAGTGTTTTTGTCAAGCAAGAACTACGAATCGTTAAAATTCATTGGGCGCGGAATTGTAGGTGCGCACCATAATGCATAATTTACGGTTACGCGTACAGTTAACGCGCGCGTTATTTGCTCGTTTTCAATAAGTCAAACGAAATACTTTATTACTTTATACTTAGCATTTCGTAACGCTAACAATAAACCTTCACGAATGTTTGTAAATTATAAGACTTGCATAATCTAAGAACAAACGAAGGCGCTTTTTAATTAGGGATTTCATACTCTGTTGAACTCGGATGTTCCGGTCCGTCCGACAACTGTTTTGGAATAAGTTACAAAACCGAAATCGTAATTGCTGAAAAATTGAAAATTCGGTTTCGTCAAGAGACCAGGTTTGATGAAGTTAAACGTCATAATTTTCATTATTATCTCACGTTTAACACCGCGCCTTTTCATAGCTGTTACTTTGTTTTAATTACGTCATAATGAGGCAAACTATGTACACGCGGAATTGTGCAAGTACGCAATTAGGCAGCGAGATAATTTCATTCAAATCAAATACAATTGTAAAAGCCTCGTCGCGGAGTGATTTTACAAAGGATAACACGCGTGACGGAAAAAGAAGTTTTGCCCGATGCCTTCGAGCCAGATTTGCTCATTCGTTATTCGGGCTTATGTAACCGATCGTCCCGCATATGAATAGTGAGATGATTGTTTCTGTCACTCGTCTGCCGATCGGCGTGACGAATCGCAATTCGAAAATCTTTAACATGTTGAAAATGTATCCGTATTTGGCGAGGTCCATCGAAACAAATTTCCTCGGGGAAAAACATCGCTGCGCAATTAGTTTGCGAACGCGAGCATGCGCACATACGTGCACACGATACTTTCACTGGCAATTATAATTGCGGGATTGCGCAAAAACGCAAAAAACTTTAACGCGGAAGCGAGCAACGATTTGGTCACAATTTTTCGTCTAGTTTTGTCGATTCCGTTTCTTAAAGCTTCTAGCAATTTTGCGATAGGTCCGTGGACGCAGAAATGCACTAAGATATCTTAATCGAACGTAATGGAACGGTATCAAGGAATTCATAATTTCAGGCAAAAATATACAGATGCATTGGTACCAGTTCGGTTTAGTATGGAACAAGTTTATTGTAATATAATCAGGAAGTAACTCTCACTTTCCCCAGAAGTTTCCGCGGGGAGTAAATAGGATTGAATTGCCAATGAAAATGTACGATATCATTGAACTGAATTCTTCGACGCGATGTTGCTCCGTTAACGGAAACTTTTTGCAGAAAAGCGAGAGACTCGAGGTCGGTCAAGGTTCCTTTTCGCAGTAATTTTCTTGCACTAATTAAACATTCCAAGGTTTTACACTTTTAACTCTAATTATCATGTTCATAATTACCAATTGAACTAAGTAAATACCAATTAATCCATTAAATTACAATCTCTACCAACTCCAATTAACAGACAGATTCCACTTTGGGCTAATCCCAATCATCAATCAAACGGGAGGATAAATTGCATCAGAACATTCATTGGAAATTTTATATTTACAATTCTATACTATGGCACATTGTTCGTCACCTCGAAAGAACCATTAATTACTCTGTAATCACTTCACGAAACCATAAAAAAGGACTTTTCGAGGCATTTGAACAAACCCAAACAAGTGCAACATTTTTGCAGCAGTTTTATCCACTTTCTACAATTGTATAACACTGCGAGACATTTGGTGCAAATCAGTGCAATCGTTTACCGCACTCGTGGACATTCTTTAGTTTCTTCGTTGGTTTTTTCCCTGGTTTAATCTTTCTGCGGGACCGAATGCAAAAAAGTTGCAATTATTAGCGGCTTGCAAATGCGAGAACGCTCGCCAGCATTGGGGCAACGATAGAATTGTAGGTCTTGTTAACCTTCTCCCGCGTCTAGGACGATGCTGTGCCTAAGAGACGAGCATGGGAAAACACTTTCTTAAAGATTCTCATAGCGTAATCGACAATAATATATAAAACTGGCTTAATCAAACAAATCAACAAACGTATGCGTACCTTTGTTATTTGCAAAAATGCGCGATAGGCGTCGCTTTCACAAACCCCGAGTACCGTTTTTACGCGACATTTTAATATTGCCGGAATTCAGTATTTCGTGTTTTATTGTTGTGGCTTTGTTTGTCCAGTACGAATCGGTGATTCGTTATCTTGAGGAACTCGTCGTGCTGTGCGTTATTTGACTGCTTCGCGACTATTTAATAAGGTGTCGTAAGAACGGGCTACGCATTTAACTGCTTCAGAATGAAGTTTATTGATTATTAAGCATAAGTTATAATCGACTTCTTATAAACTTCCAAACAGAGACAGAGTCAACTTTTTTCTTCCGGAATTTAAATTTGTTCGTTATATTCGAAACCAAAGTTATCGAAATTAATCTTTTCCAATGCTAATTCATATTTTAATGCATAAAGCAGGGAAAATTTATTGTATATTTTGTTACTGAAGAAATTCGTGAATAGAATTTTTAACACATCTTATTCTCGCAACATGTCGAAATATGTTTCTTAAATTGCAGTCATAATAGTTTGTATTTTATTTCTTTAAAGGTAATTTTGTAAGTTAATTTAAACATTTAATTGTAGATAAAAATATTTATGTTCGAGTTTTACTTGATGTACTATTTTTTATATTGTAATATGTATGCAGTATATAAATTTCATTCGTATAATTCTAAGAAAAATCCTTTCAATTTTATTTAAATAATTAACATAATTATATTTTCTAAACAATTATGCAGACATAAAGTTATTTATTATAGTAAAAACTATTTGCCAAAGTATATATTTCACAATAATTCAAACATTTATTTCATTATATTTTTAATCATAGTACAAATGCGACTTTCATTGGTATATTGTAATTAACATCTAAAACAAACAATTCTAGAAAAAAAATAATTCTATTTATTTTTAATGGAATCTATAATTTCTTTTTATCGTTTAACTTTTATAGATAAATAACTTTTTGCCCAGATCATTTAATACTCAATTTATTACTAGTATAAATATTTTGTAGAGGATTCTGTTTTTTTTTAAAATAATTAAATCATAAAATTATATTTAATATAATATATTATATTATAATAAAACTGTCGGGCTTATTTTTTCCGACAATGTTATTTCCAAAATAATATAAATTTTTTTATGTAAAGTATAAATGTTTCGTAGAGAATTCTGTTTTTTTTTTAAATAATTAAATCATGAAAGTATATTTAATATAATATATTATATTATAATAAATCTGCCGGGCTTCTTTTTTCCGACAATGTTATTTCCAAAATAATTAATCATTGAAATTAAAAGTTCACATTATTATGAATATTCTCTTAACACTTAACAAAGTATTCTTTTAATTGTGCAATTTATCTACATACAAGCAAAGGCAAATGTAGCAATAAATAATAACAAAATTTCAGTTAATTCGAAAATTAAGAGATCCTTATGTTCGTATTTATTGTTTAATTAATAATACACGCCTTCCTTTTATGCATTCAAACAGACAATAAACAGGTTCATAAAACATACACTCATAATGATCCTGGTGTCATTGGCAACCAAAGAACTCAAAACTGTTAATTCCCATCGAACAAAGTACTATTAATAATCAAAAGAGTATTCTCAAGGATAATCTTTTATCAACGAAAACGAGAAAATAAATTAATCTTCGTCGGTAATCAATAATATTACTACAAAAAATGTCCATTAATTCAAATAATTCCGATTAACACCCAGTATATTCAAAAATATGTTTAACCAACCTTCCTTATCGCCTTTCTTACTTTGCTTTATTTATTTAAATATGCATTAAAGACAACTATAAAATTTGAACTTTGAATATCAAATAAGAACTTAAACTTTTATTAGACGTTTTGCAATTTTTGACAACAGACCACTGATATAAACATCAATTTAAGAAAAATGACCCCAAGAAACGTCTTCCTACTGCAGAAAGATAAACCCCAACGCGTATCCCCTACTTTTACTTTCCTTTCCGGCGTACCTTATCGCGATATGTCTTTCCGAATGCACCAATATGTATGCACGTCGTATCATCTCCGAATAAAGCATGCCTCGCTCATACATAACAGTAATTCACGAGGGAAGGTCACAAAAAAGGAGAAAGAGAGATGGCGATTTTTAAATGTGACCATTTATGTATGCCGGACAAAGCGGAGGAATCCTGGCCTGTCGGTTGACTGACCGTGATCTTGGCGATTGGACTCAAGAATGCCGTTCTGCCAATGACCGGTTTTAATATTATACTTATGTGCCGAAGCGTATTTGCATAAATTTATACGGGTGTTTTGGACGTGTCTGTAGCGATACGCGATAATGTAATTACACATGGTAAGAAAGTGTCATTGTCAACGACTCGTATCATCGCTTTCGGCAGTCATTCCGTTGTCAAAAAAAGTGACTCGATCTTTTCAGCAGCAGTGCACAACTAATTCTCGACTGTCATATTTCCTTTCTTCTTTTTTACATTACACTTCCTTTTCTATGAAAGAATAAAACAAAACAGCGTTCATTCATTTCTAAAATTATTTTCAATCAAAATGCATAAATTAAATTGCTTTACGAGACCGTATAAATAAATATAGGAACTGGCGGCGTGCAAATAAAAACTCATTGTTAAATAACGCGAGATGAAATCGAAACGCAGTTTTATTATGTGCGCGCCCGTCATCTTCAAGGGAAAGTTTCGTAACTTTAGGAAGCTTTTGTTTACATCGGTTACGTATTGCATGAAAAGTTGCGTTCTTATTGTCGAGAATAATGATTGTAATTATTTTTCGCGCAATCGTAGAATTAATATGTCAATCAGTAAATTATTTTCTTTCTTTTGCAAAAAAATTATATTTCAAACAAAAACACAATCGCTGTTGGAATAATATTTTCGAAGTTTTAAAATTTGTTTGCACGTTTTCTTCAATCTAATTCTTATTTATTTGTATATCAACATTCAATATTTAATTTTATATTCAGCAGTTGAACGTTTCAAATCAAATACGGCTGTTTTACGGGTTAACGACGCCGACGTAATATTTATGGAATATTCAGCAAAAATAGTGCGGTTATACATATTAGGTTTTTTCTAGCAAATGTAGTAAAAGTGAAACGAATCGACCAAATAAGAACAAAACGGCATTCGACATTTTGTTTATAAATCACAAAATTAAAGAAATGTTGTTTAAAAGAGGACGAAAGTAATAATCGGTGTAAAATATCAAGGCCTTATTTATATAAAAAAATATAATGTCGTTTTTCTTGACAATTACAAATCAGAAAACAGTTTTAATTAGGAAAGGGGAAGAGAGAAAAGATCAGGAGAAAATGAAAAACTTCTTTCTAAAAACAGGCACGCGTTAAAAGGCTTGAAAGCGATAGCTATTTCAAGCCAAAGAGATTCACTTTTTATGGTAGTATGCGGTCTGGCGTGCCACGAAGGCGTCTGAAATTTCTTCCAATCGTAGATAACGTCTTTATCTAGATTCCTATCCTCATGTAGAATTATGATTAATCGTTAATGCAGTTACACCTTGCAAATAAAATGTTCGAATTTAAATTTAGATATTATTAACACAAAAATTTATAATTTATAAATACATATGAAATTTATAAATATTTATGTTTTTTCAAGAGCATTGCAAAATTAACTAATTGACCAAATTAACTTTTTTCAAAATATTTAGATTTTTATTCGTATCTTTTATAAAAGTCATCTTGTTTAAAAAAAATGCATGTACAATTACTCTTACATCTCCTTCCTACTAAAATGGTTGTAAAAAAAATTGTTTGGACTAAATATATTAACATATCGTAGTAAATCGTCTATTCGATATCAGACAGAATATATCATGTCAATCTTAAAAGTTGGCATACAAAAAATATTATCTGAATACAATAACAAAATTTACATATTTATATATATTTTTTCACTGAAAACAATTATAAAAATATACATACTTAATATATATTTTAATTGTCATAAATTATACACGATAATTTGACAAACGTCACAAACAACGATCTGCTGAGAGTGTGAATTCTGCCCTTTATTTTTTCTTAAATTTTAAACTAAATCTATTTATAAGATACATATAAATTATCACTAATAATTTTTCATAAACTTTGCATTATCGTTCTCTTCTAAATAGATCCTATTCCATATTGTCGTCCATATCAAGATAAATGTAATTTATTATTACAGGTAGTGTACATGAAGAAAAATAATATTTAAAATTTTACTATATTTTCTAGATTTTTCGAACTATTAGAAAAAAACAAAAAATTGTATTAGACAATATGGTAAAAATGATTACCATTTCCACTCGAAAAACAAGCGTTCTTGAAGCGTTCTGAGAAAAACAAAACGCCATAAAAACGTTCAAAAAAATTTGTCGCGTTTTACTGATTTAATATTTATATATAAAGTATTTAAAATGTGCATACCTTTTTCCTCATTTAAAAGTCGTTCAACAATTTCATTATTTTCATTTTCGATAAGTAGCACTACATTCACATTTCACTTTTAATTGTGAACTACTTCTATGGTGCTTTACAACATGATTAATAAAAATTTTTGAGACACAACTGCTTTATAATCACACATATATTAAAATAAACATTTATATCTAGCCATTTTTATTATTTTAGAACAATGTCACAATTATATCAACTCCAGCATATCGATTTAGAGATTATTTTTGATAAAAACTTTTCATGTGTTTTCCTCAAAACGCTTAAATCGTTTTAATCGTAAAACGTTTTAAGTGTTCTAAAAAAGCTTCAAAAGCGTTATGCACAGAACCCTAGATTTTGCAGCGTCTAAAAATGTTTATTATATACATATTTATATCTCGAAGAAAACGTAACAAATTTTACCATCTGTCTAATACATTTTTTAATTTGTATCCAATAATTCGAGCATTCTACAAAATATGATAGAATTTTGAATATTAATATTATTTTAATATTGAATATTAATAATTATTTTTCTTCATGTTAGATAAATTTTCCTAAATAATTTATTGACCCGAAAATTTAAAAGGTTGAAAATCTGATTCGCGTTTGGTTTGCGCAATTAAGTTGTTCTAAACAATAATTTACAGATATTTCTCATCCGTGGTCTGAAATTTATCGTACAATCGCTGTTAATGCCAAGGAGACATAATTATCAGCACGCTGACTTTCAACCGCGGGAAAAGTTGCACGGGTGCGTATGGCACACTTTTGTTATTTGGGAAATGCGTGTGCACGTGTGCACGGGTGCACGTGTCAAGCTTATCACGTGTCGATTGTCCCAGCGCAGATACCGCGACCGACCAATAGATATAAATATGTACCAGCCCTACCCACATTAAACTGCAGAAAAAATGATGACACGCCTCTACCAGGCATATAATAACTTTAGAATGACTGCGTATGAAGTCCCTGATGTTGAAGACAAGAACCCGTGTTGATTTTATTAATGAAGTTGTTCAAGCTTTACTCGCAATGTAATCTGAATTGTAATTATTTAATTAATTACCAGTTAATTTAATTGGATGGAGAATTACTGCAAAAAAAAGTGTTTACTTTATCGAAATTAAATATTTAAACAAAGATAAACAATAAAACGATGAAACTAAAAGTAGTAAATTGTTTTAAACACAGAAAAATAATATTCAAAGTTTTACTGTAAGAAATCTAATAGATTTTTTGAACTATTCAAAACAAACTAAAAATTGCATTGGACAGTTGTTGCCATAGAGTGTAATGCAATTTTTAATTTGTTCTCGATAGTCCAAACATTATAGAAAATATAATAAAAATTTAAATGTTATATTTCTCCATGTAATGCATTATTAAAAAAAAATTAAACAATTCATTACACCTGAGAAATTACGTCCAAAACTTCACCCGTTCGGCACGAAATTATACAGTCATAAAAGCAAATTTTTATTGAGTAAGCTATAATTTCATTAAAAATAATTCATAAGAACTTTTGCAGAATATTGCTTAATTATTGCACCAATTCAATAGAATAATGCTTTTGCCCATAA
>JABFPK010001070.1:0-12703 GCA_022817445.1 Habroteleia sp. ZL-2020
GTTCCATACTAAATGCAGACTGATTTTTTTTTAGCACGGGAATATGGTTTTAATCCTGAACCAGTCTGGATATAGTCTGACGAAATACGCCTTTCCAGATTATTAATCCATTCAGTCCGGATTTCAGTAGCTGTTCAAAGATAACCATTAAAAAATGGACCTGAAACAAAGCTTTTAAATGTAAATATATTTCGATTTTATGAATTATTATTATAATTAGTGTTCTATATACTTTCTTAACGATAACGTAATAATATTACACAAAAACATTAAATATTATAGTTTAGTAATTAAAAAAATTAATTAAAAAAGAGTTGATGCAAATATTATGAATTTCATTTAATTTTTTTAATTATTAGTTATTATTATGTTAATTTAAACATACTATTTAAAACCAATTAATAAATAAAACTTATATTAATAATTTGTGTAGTAATTATGGTAACTGTAACTATATGTGTAATTATTTATAATTTTATCAGCTCATTCTGCTCGCTATGCAAATGAATTTGAATTTGTGTAACTGCCTTATTTAAAAATTGTTAATATTTTTAAATCAAATACCAAGAAAGTTACCGACTTTATTAAATTTTAACATTTCATTAAATGAAACTATATTATTTAATGTTTTTAGTGTAGTATTTTTAGGTATCGTTAAGTAAGTATATAAAAATAGTTATAATAATAATTCATAAAAACGAAATATATTTACATTTAAAATTTTTGTTTCGTGTGCATTATTTTATGGTTATCTTTGAACAGCTACCATTGATCTCAGAAGACGAGATATCTTAAAATAATTAAATGATCAAACGAACTTACCTGAAAGTGAAGTACGATTTTAATTATATATGATGTCTCGTGACTACATCCAGACCCATTTTCCCCGCAGATTCAGATTAATCCAAACTGAATCCGGACATTTTTCCCCGCGGGTTAGTGTGGTTGTTTATTCGTCACCAGACTGTATCCAGACTGTTGCCAGACTGGATCCAGACGAATCCGGACTAAGTCCAAAATGAATGCGGACTGTTTTTTCCATAAAGAAATTTGGGTTTAGTCTGGATATATATATGGATTAATGGATTAATGGAAAGGCGTATTTCGTCAGACTATATCAGACTGGTTCAGGATATATTCCCGTGCTAAAAAAATCAGTCTGGATTTAGTATGGAACTCAATCATGGGCTGGACTAATGCCAGATATAATTGCCATTCCATTTCCAGACTAAATCCAGACTCGATCCATATTATTTTATAGACTTAATCCTGACCTTATCCTGATTATATCCAGACCGATTTTTTTCCCGCGGATTTATATAATTAACGATAAAATGTTGTATTATTATGAAAGTTATGAACATCTAAATTAATTATCATTAATTAAAGGATATTTGGTATATATATCAAACCTGAAGTAAATTTACAGTAGTAACGTATTTTGACAGAGTAAAATAAAAAAAAATTATTTTTAATCTTTAAGACATATAATATCAAATCGAAATATCATTATATCAAATATCATATGTGATGATTATATTTAAAATCATTTCTTAATGCTTTCATAGTTCACTTATCAATTTTTCATTCATATCTAGAAAAATACTTTCGCATTATTAGTTTTCTTGAGATTCATGAGAAACTATTTAGGAAATACATATGTTATAATATACATTAATTTAGCAAAATGTTCTCACGTAATTATTACATTTTCATTAATTACTTACAAAATTAGATCTTAATTATTTTACACATAATTATAATATTTACTAGTATTTATCTTTGTTTTTCTAGCTTGTCTTTATTTTAATCTAAATTAAAAAAAATAAATTAGAAATGCTTTAATTACTTAGTATTATTCAATTTAACGATTGCAACATTATCTGTTAATTTTGTATTGTTTCCTTAAATAATAAATTAGAAACTTTTTATTTGTCTTCGTTACTAGTTTATTTAGACTAAATATGTTGTTCGGTAGTTTGTATTTAAATTTCTCAGGATAATAAAAGTAAAATTTGTCAGTCTCTTCCTTAGACTACGTCCGAAAGTCAATTCAGTAGATCATTTCGTATATTCCATTTTAGCGGTGTTTATATTGTTTTATTCGGGTGTAGTATCGTTACGTTTCAACGCGACGTTTATAGTGGCCTAAACAGGCTGTGAATACTCTACATAATAAATAAAGAAATTTCTCCGTCTCTTTCTTACTCTCTTATTCTTCCTTTTATGCGATCGTACACTGCAATAGTATAGATATCGCACTTTAACTGTTATTGTTATTAACTTTGGATTTACATATGAAATCGTTATTAGCTTGCTAATTTACATATGAATGTAAGTACGTGGTGTATCGTATGAATGTCTGTCTCATACGAGTGCGTAATCGCGGCACGCGAGAAGTTATTATCTCATTCGCGGAGGTGAGAAAAATGCCACGAAAGTTTATAAATTCACGCGAAAATATATCAATATTACAAAAATCGAATGCCATAACACTAAAATAAATTTTATAGTATTATAATTTTTGTATATCCTAAAATATAAAATTGTATAATAGCTGCCGTTGCAAATTAGCATGATTGATTACGTACATAAGTTCCAGTCATATACGATGCTATTAAGACATTTTTTGAAGATGTCATTTCAACAAGTTTACTTTACTTATTATTTAATTTATGGTACAACACACATTAGATTCGGAAACAAGTATATCCTTTTTACTTATGCTTCATTATTGGCCATCATAACTCAAGACATATTAAAGTGAACTCGTTATTCGTATAATAATTTAGTTTGGTGTTATTTCTTTCGTTTATACCAGCGTTATCATCTTAACATAACAATTTTAATTTATGAGTACGCTGCCTGTGAAAATATCCTCATCACAGATAGTTCCTTTTTTATAAAGTGAAATATATAAAATAAATCTTCTATTATTAAATATCAAACATTGCTATAAAGTTTGGAATTTTAAATACTCGTTTGCACTTCTTTTGCCGTCTGTAATGTGAATAAAAAAACAGAGAAATATATTTTCCAGTTTTAATTTTTTTGGGACATTTATTTTTCTCACTTTATATTGCATCATACTGATTAGTTTAATAAAGTTACACAAAATGAGTGTTATTAAGTTAATTTTAGAATAAATTTTCCTCGATAGAAACCAATAAAACACGAAATAAAAACAGAACGGATAACGATATACCGTAGTTTAAATTCGTGCTCTATCGTTTTCCATAAGTAACCGTAAATATAGTGAGAGTCAAACAAATACACTCTAACCGTACTTGAGAAATTATAATGTAAAATTGGTTATGCGTCTGAAGCAAATTGAATATTTACATAACAAGAAACGAACTCGATTTCAGGGTCAAATGATTCTCCTGTCAGTAATAACCTCTTTAAAGCAACTTTACCTGTTTCATGTCTTATTATAAACGGTTCTATAAATCAACAACACACAGACTTTGTTACCTTAACTGTATCAAAGATTTGTATTATGCAATTCAAAAACAATATTCAACTTTTCATAAATGAAAATTCTATGCGGTGGCGAGAAATTATCATAATTGGAAATATGAATGGAAATTAGTGGTGAAATTGTAAAATCTTCCTACGAGAATTATTTCTACGTAAGAAAATATCATCTCAAGGTCGCTTCGAGTTTATCACCGCAAAAAGTATAACGCTGTATCTCATTAAATATTCCCTATAATCTGACAGGGCAACTTTTTAGTTTAACTGTTTCCAAGATATCGTTTACGTAACTAAAGGATAACCTTGAACTTCACTTTTCTGGAGTAGAAAGCTTGCAAGTTGCTGTAGTGTAAAATTCATGTCATTACATAACTCGAAAGTTAACGGAAATGAGTCGAGGCCGGATTAGAGAATGTCCTTCCATGAATTGTTTGCGAAGAATCGGAATAACATGCAAGATCGAGCACTGGAGCAAACTTATTAGAGTATTTCAATATTTACCATTTATTCTTACACACGAGGCGCTTAACGGTACGAATATAACATAGTCATTTGATCGCATGGCACTGTATAACATTCACGTGCGAGAATTCCAATAAAGAAAAAATGCGGGAAACGACACTCCGTCATTATGTTACTTCAGCACTACATACGCACCCTGCACATTTCAATATACTACGTAGCGAGTTCATGATAACCGATGGATAAATAATAATTATGATTGAACATTCTTGCACAAATATGCGTATACAGACAGGTGCGTGTATAAACGAACGATCTATTAGAAGCAAACAACGAATAATGCTATAGAGTCGACGTTAAGAAACAGAAATAATTTTAAAACGAAATCGGGGAGGTACGTGTGAAAACTGCAAACTCATACCATTTTCGACGGTCACTCTAACAAGAGAGCTTTAAAGAAATGGAACGTTATGCTAAGAGAAAACTGGTCTGAAATGATAGGCTGAAAACAAACTGTGTCATAACTTTCATTTGTTAGTATCACCATCGCTAAGCAGCGGCTTATTTGGAAATAATTTACTATCGGTGAAAGAGACGGTATTAATATCTGTCATTAATTAGACTGCTTACCGATTTTATAGCGAGGAATTTTATTAAGTTATTTACTTCAAAAGAGTACGATTTTTTCCCGAATGGATAATTATAGTTTCGATGTCCGCGGATGTTTACCTATGTGCGAGATATTTAATAGCTGTTAAGTTTATGTTTGTTAATGGCAAGGGTATGATTATCCTTTTCATGAAGATAAAATTAACAAAAAAAACTTGAATGAATTGCGTTTCGTTATGGGAATGATAAAAAGTGTTGTAAAAATTTCGTTGGAATGACTAAGCGAATGCAAAAAATGCTGGACATAAGATAGCTGATTCTCTTTCCACGATAATTCAAGTTGTAATAGAATGTAATATTTATTACTATTTATATATTGGAATTCATTATAAAATAATTTTGTGACACACGAGTCTATCGACTTCAATCGACTCCATACCGATCTTAATCAGATCTGTTAGAAGACAGACATATCAGAATCTTATTTGAATGTATAGATCATAAGAACGCGATAAAATCCTTCCCTAAACATTTCAGAAGACATTGAATATATAAGTAATTACGTGAATGCATATTAACAAAATTAAATAATTACGAATCAAATTAGCAAATTTGAATAAATAATTACGTAGCAAATTGCGAATTTGTAATTAAACGTGTGAGAAATTAATGTTATACATTGAAATGATTTGTCAAAATTATTATATATGTATTAAATATATATTCATCACAGAAATTGCATTTAAATTAACAAACATTTTTGCCTAAATATTAGTAATGCCAACTGTTTAGATAGCATATTATTTAAAAACGTAAATTTGTATAATCCACTATATTCCTAAAAACAAAAGTATTCGCAAAAAAAATGTTGACGAATATTTCATTCAAACTCGACAAAAAAAAGAATATTAATAGTGTTCATTTTGCCAATTTAATAAACGAAAATATGGAAAATGACGATCCATCATAATTATCATAATTACTGGTTATTACACGAATCCTAATTACTAAATCCAGCATTTATTAAAAAATGTATTCATTGCGCAGTGTAGCAACTTAACGTGACTGCAGCATCGGCAACGTCAATTTCTATCCTTCAATGAACACGATTTCTGAAAATTACCGAGCGTGTTCGAATAATCGTCTTATCTCTTAACATAATTAGCACTCGGTCAATTGCACGTATCATTCGGGATAGCGTAATATTTGGCGGTAATTAAATCGTAATGACCATCTGGTTGAAATATTTGTACGGGAGACGTAACGGCCGCGAGAGAGAGAAAGAGAGAGGTGTAACATTACCGCAAATCAGTGAAATTTGTCGAGTGAGGTAATCTCTATTAAAATACAATAATCGAATTGGTTTCGGGGTGAAATCATCCGCAGCGACTATACATTGCGACGTCTAACGGTTCGATGTTCCATCGAGTTCAATCGCAATTGCCAGTCGCGCAACGATATTTTTACGCTTTCGATTTACGTCCACGATATCCCAACTCTGACGATGCCAGAGTCGTAATGTTGATCTCGTTCGATCGCTAATTAGGTTGCGGTGCACGGGTCTGGTCGACAATGACGCCAATTAAAATACGAGGTTCATTCGGGACGTTCGTTTGTTTGCAGCGGATCGTCTTTTCGCCGTCCATGAATTCCGCGCATAACAAAAAGTAGAATGATTTGTCGGACGAAAATTCCTCGACGTCGAAAGCAGAATTCCAGGATAAATGAGGATTGTTGGTTGAATAGTAGAGCGAAGTGACTTCGTGGGACAACAAACTCACGAATGCCCTTTTCTATTTTCCTCCTCCTTTTCGTCTCTGCGTGCACAAAAGTCGATTTGCACCTAATAACGGTCGATCTTGTCGTGAATTTAAGGTGCGTTGATTTATTGCGTAACAACGTCAAGCGTTCCCAATGTGCTGACTCGGTCAAGCGGATAGAACCAAGTTATGCAGAAGGTCATAAGAGCGGACTCGAAAGCCTGAGATTCCACAGAACTTGATGGCTCGGACGATCTTTGTAAAATTTACGCGCCTCTGTCTGAAACCCAGTTTTGCAATCTGACCCCAAATGCAAAATAAGTTGCAAACCATATTTGATCGCCACTAAGATCGTTTCCACTGACAAATCATCCACGCTGAGTACGATGCCTTAACAGTGTTTCGTCCGTTTTACATTGCAAACGATACTTTCTTGATTAATTCAATTTATTCGCCACGTTATCGCGTTATTCATGGAAAAAGTGCGATCGCTTTCTCAAGCTGTGAAGTTAAAGAGGTTAATACGGGTCAGGCTAATCAAGGTTGAAGAGAGGTTACAATTTGTAGATCAAGATTGCGAGGCCAACCATGTTTTTCGCATCTCCTTATTTAACGTCTACCGACTGTTTCTTCGATTATTAATTCATCTAATTAGTTTTTATACAAAACGTGTTTTTCTTTTTCTTTCACGGGGAATAACTTTGATTAAGAATTCGATTAGAAAACAGTTTAGAATAAAAATAATTCGTCTCTCGTTGTGTAAAAACTTTTTATAAAATGTAGGAGTAAAAAATCTGTTAGCATCAAGGAAAAAATTTGCAATATGTGTTTTTTGTGTCAAAGTGCAGCAACGAGCTATTATCAAAGTATAATTCTTATCGAGATAAATATCAAAATGTAAGATATATCACATAAGAAATGAATGAAAGAAATTTCACATTCCATTTTTTACAGCGTTCTATTTTTTATCCAACGTTCCCGGGTTCGAGAGTTATGCCACTAATTCATGTTATACTTCCAAATGCTTCCAAAGATCCAGTAAAAGTAGAAAAAATTTCTGAAACATTATTACATAATTCAGGCGAGCTCGGCGAGATAACGGTTATGGCGTGGGCGTTGTTACTGATGCGATACGCGGATTGAATTCATGTTCGGAAAAAGATGACCATTTTAAGGTCAACGCTTGACTCTCTTTGGGAAAAGAATGTTACGATTTGTTACCTATTGTTACCTGTAAAAATATATGACAATTATATCCAAATTATAATTTCATTTGTCAGACAGAAAAAATTGAGCCTTTGTGCGTTACCAAAAAAAAACACAATAGGGCACCGTGTCAATTTAAGAGAGAGAGGGGATGCTGACTAAGATATCCAAAAACAAAAAAAAATAAATTAAACATTTGTTGCCATCGATCACTTAAATAGATTTATGATTGGTTCGTGTACTTATTTTTTTAAGCGATTAGGCTAAAAAGAAAAAGAAAATAAATGGAAGCGTGCAATATTCTGACTAGAAGAAATTGATTTTAAATCAATTTTTTATATATTACGATTTGAACAAAAGACGTTATTAGGTTGCGAAGATTAATTTTATAAAATAAAGTCATTGTTAAAAAATATTACGTTTATTAAACAGCTCAGATTGAAACTGAACGTGAATAGAACGCGGTTTTAACTGTTAATGTGAAAATAAAATTGTTTAAAAAAAGTAATGACTTCGTTTATGTTTCGTTTAAACAGTTTTTTCAAAAAAAATTTAAATAAATAGAGTATAGTTCCGCAGTGGAAACTACTTTTTTATTGCAGCAAATAAACGATGTTAATGTCGTATAAATGTAAAAAAAATCGTTTGGTTGAAGTGGATTTTTATAATATCAAATAACATATTCACTGGCACAACGTATTAGTAATTCATTATTGAATGACAGAGCGATTAAATATACAGTTTTGGATTTTTTCGACGGCCTGCTAGTTGCTAAATTTAGGTAAGTAAGAATAACTTCAGATTGTTTAATATTGGATTTTAAATGAAAATTATAATACCTCCTTGTTTTTGAAAATTTCATCCAAGTAAAGTTTCGTCGTTTAATATTTCAGTCTGGATTGTGAAACACGAGAAGTTTTTGAACTTGGTATGATCAATGTAATACGAAAAGTGCCACTCAATCCCGTTTATGGTGTGTTCTTTCAAATTCTCCTCGTTAATAACATGTAAGGTTCGATGCGCGTACGGAACTGGGTAAGCTAAGAAAATGCATACTCAGTTAACCAGGAAACTGGTTTATGCGTGGCTGCTTTCCGCCTGGTACAGTGCACAAATATATTATGTCTATTGCAAAATATACTTTCAAAGTAGTTCCGAACATTTCAGTGCTTAACATATTAGATTTCCAATTTTATCTCGAAAACTGTACTTAGAATATGTTGTTGTACAAAGTACAAACTTTTATGTCCAATCACATATGGAGCAGAATCACTTCCTATGTAATTACTTATATTATTATATACAGTAGACACTTAAATGATGAATACAAAACGCATATTGCATGTATTTAAAGCCATTTTACGAATGGCTACATTAAGCACATATGAAGTTTAATTAAGCTACGGCATCGTCGTACGATGCATTAAAATTTCGTAGCATTTTCGGAGTCTCCGATGTAAGGAAGCCGTTTAAATAGACAAGCGGTGGATGTTCGACGCTGTACGCTATTTCGAGCGAGCAAAGATTGCGCGGTTTGTCACGAATTCCGATGAATCCGCTGTACCACGAAACGCGACGAGTGCGCAAGAGATTGCTGCACCAAAGTAATGTGGTAATTAAACTTTGGTCGCATTACGCGATATCCCCGTCCTCTGAAAGTGTCGCGCCGAGATTAATGATACACCAACATGGTAGCTAGCTTTTCTTACAATTTTTTTGTCGCGATTTTCACACAATACGCGAAGATCTCTTTTTACGTCGTATCAAGTGCTTGTCATACTTCTGCACTTAACTTTCTGCACTTTACATTAATCCGATGTCGTTATATCGTAGAAAATGTTGCGATAATTCTTTGATTTAATCGTCAACAGTTTATAACGTTTAATTAATTAATACACTATCCGAACACGTACGTAGCTCATTTCATCGATTGATTTTTCGTCCGCCACTTGTACGAATACGATTATCATTAATATCAATCATAATTAAGTTATTAGTCGGTACACGAAAAGTGGCCATTTTTCTCCTGCGATTATATTGAATTTAGTTAACACGTGCGCTTCTTCAGAATAAATCGATAGTGAGAGAATCGCAAGAGAGCTCGCAAACGCGACACTAAGCTTTGTAATATATTGAAATTTGTGTATCGTTGAATCTATATACACCTCCTTTAAGACGATAAAATCATCATAATGCACCTTAGCGCTTTTTTCACTTCTTCCATAATATTATCACGCGTATTCATATCCCGTTTATATACAGCTTTTACGTATCATTACATGTTAATTATTTTTCTTTTGCCCGGCATAATGGACCGACCCGACTAGGTTCATAAATTCAGTTACCCCCGCGCGCTCCGTCCTCCAACTGCTCGCGCGTAAACGCTATCTCTGTCTTTTGATCTCCGTATCACGTCTTGTCTTCGCTCGTCTCTGTTGCTCTTATTACGTAGCGGTGTTATCGTGACGAAGTAGAAAATGTGGCGTGTCGCGTTCTTGGGCAACTTCAATCGCGATTAAAGATCTTGTCGCGAAGTGGCATTACGAAGCTGCGCGCCATCCTATCGCGGCTTGTATTTGCATAGAGGCTACCAGCGAGGGTGTCTTTCTTCATAAATCCTTCGCTTTTCGCGTAACCAGGCGATTTTCCTTCACGACTTCCTCCTCTTAGGATAATATATATTCATACGCGGTGCGACTTGCGGTCACCACCCCCTCGAGAGTCACATTTGGTTTTTAATGAACTTTATTTTTACGGTTGTTTTTACACCAATACTTTGAGCATAAAAATAGAGATAAGTTTATGAAAGTGCAAGAAAATCCGATAAAATCACAAGGGAAAAACAACGCGTTAAACGATGTGTTTTAACGATTCAATGGTGTACGGGTCTAGCTCGTTAAAAGCATGACGACCAGATGAAAAACTTTCATGACATTATGACCCTGAGATAGTAATCGCAACAATTTTTTATGCGGCTTCTTTAAGTTCATTCCGAGCTTTTTATCATTTCAAACTGCCAAGCTTAATGGAAATGCCACGCATAAAATTTTTGAAAATCACATAATTCACACAAAACCACGACATTACTAAACGACTTTAACCCTTGTACTTTCGATATTATTTTCAAATGATGTGTGGCACTTTGCGGGTAAAATATTTGCAATAAGTTCTTGCATCGAAAACCAGAAGCCGAATAACTGTGAAATCTGATTCCAATATAACTTTCAGGTATTTTTTTCTGGTTATTGGAATATTATTACCTATATACGTACATATATAAATATATATCTATATGTGTAGCATTAATTTAAAGACGAAACATAAAGAAAGGAAATGGTAAATGTAATATGAATTTTATTTACAGTAATTTATTATGTGGGTAATTGAACGACCTATTATTGTGCAGCTTTAGCTATCTTGTATCTCTTATATAATGTCCCTATTCTTATTTAATTCTTCATATATCAGTGAGTAGAATTATTGTTCTTTACTTACTGGTAGAATAAATACAATAAATTTCTTTAAACAATAATTAGGTACCTAAATAACAGAAATAATTAGATGTAGTATCATTTAATTCGACTGCTGTTTAATTTAATTAAGAACAATGTTCATTATTTGATTCATTAGCACACTGTTCTAATTGCATCATAAAAATTACTTACATATTTATTTGATTTAATTTATTTCAACTAACGCTCTAACTATTAGACGTTTTGAAATTACGAGCAAATAGTCAAGTTAATATTATGTTTGTTATATATCACTCGAGTTAACTAATATTATAAAAATCATTGTAATACTAACAAATGTTGAAGGTGCTTTTATGTATAACAAAATTAAATTACATATTGAGTATACTTCAACATTTTGAATGCAAAATTCTAAAAATGAAGGATTCATTCATCGAAGGTATAATGTTACGTAAATATTCGAAGGGGGAGCGTTCCCTTAAGGTAAATTGGAAGAGCAGCGTATGATGTAATAGGGCATTACCTTCACGCCTTTTAACCGAGACTGGAAGTATTATTATATCACTGTGAGATACGTATCAATGATATAAGAATGATCTCATTCGCTTTTTATTTATGTGAAAAACATCATAAAATGATCTTCGCACATCAACTACGCTACTAATAATGATCGGGGAATTTCATTAGCAATACATGAGCGTTTCCTTATCAGATCTAATAGAGATAATCTCTTTTACCCACGAAGATATAAATATAGACATTCCATAAATTCCTTGCATTAATTAAAGACAGAAAACTATAGCTATTTTGCAGGGTACTTTTATAATTTAATATAAATTAATTAATGTAGTTGATATTAAATCGGAAATTATAGTTAAAAAAATCACTTTTATATTCGTAATTAGGTTGAATAATACACGATATCGATTAATTCCATTTCCGAAACGAATGCAATCTTCGAAACGTAATGAAATATTATAGCTAAATATAACGTACGTTTCTGAAAACACATACGAAATTTACACATTTCGCGAAGCTGTGCGAGCAGTAGCTACAAATCCATTTGAGACATATTGCTCATACTTAGCTGTGTCGGGATGCACCTCAAATAACTTTTACATGTCAGATGTGCGCTTGTGTATATCTACCGCTATCATGCTCTTCAGAAACGCGTTATCGAATCTTTCATGGAAATACGATGGGTGCATGGGTTAACACGATGCCTTGTAGAACAGTCGTTTATGCGAATTCACACGCCGAGGCATATATGAATGCATATTATACATGTTCAAGAAGAATATGAACATTATGGCGTTGCTGGGTTACATTCGTTTTATCACCAATCTTTTCCGAGCTTTAAATATTCAAGATCGTGACGAGTATCGTTATCTCGCACCTAATAAGATAATAAGATGAATGAATGGCTAAGTGTAATCACAAAGGTTCATTCAAACTAACAAGAGAAAAAATTTTGAATGGGGACAAATTTTCAACTCTAAAATGTGTACTTGATCTATTTGTCAATTTATAAAGTACAATTCTTGAAAACAATAAAAGTGTATTATGGATTTTCTGTAAATGTGTACATTATAAATTATGATAGAGTGAGGGACCCATAGGAACAATAATAACAATTTTTGGGACTTATTATAATTTGTGACATTTATTTATTGCCAACGTTTCGTTCTTTTTGCAAGAACCTCATCAGGGCTACAT
>JABFPK010001071.1:0-12697 GCA_022817445.1 Habroteleia sp. ZL-2020
CGCGTATACACAGACACGTCGCTCGTTTCAGCGAAATATATAGTTCACTTCCCTTAGCGCTTTATAATCTACATCGGACACCATCGCGTCCTAATTCGCTAACGATACGATGAGTCTAGGAGGCAGGTGCTGTGAAGGGAAAGGACGCGGAAAAGTAAAGCAATCGCACGACTTATTTAGATGCCATTTTCAGTTATTTATAAATAAATAAACAATATTGATGTGCACGCTAAGATAAATCTTATATGGAAAAATCTAGATTCAACGAAAAGGAAGTCGAATCTTTCTTTTTAATTTTTGCGACAAAATGTAGAATTCAATTTAAAAAAAAGTATTTTAAGATTTAAACAGTTGATTAAAACTTAATCTGAAAATCATATAAAATGAATGCAACGTTCGAAAAGAATTAAAGATAATTGCAGGCAAAATGTCGATTTAAAATTTGTCATTGCTTTGAAGAATCGGCAATGATTACAATAGTTTTTCGTATAAAATATAAATCTTAGGATTCGAGAAACGTATTTAAATCCGTTGGAGTAAAAAAATGCACTTTCTTTGTCTTCGGTAGTTATTATCTAAATGATACGATCGTTGCAATTATGATAATTCTCCTGAAATTTAGTTCAGGGAGAAATCTCGTGACGATTAGCTCGGAAAATTAAAATTTCTATTTAATGCAGCATTTCAATTGACTTCAATCATTTTTTCGCAAAGTATCGCATGATATGTCCAATTCATTATCATTGATACTAAATGAATATATAAAATGAAGGTGCAATAAATTTCGAAAATTATAGTTTACCTGACAGTATTGATTGTGCAGTAAGAATGCCTTCATTCTTTGATTGTTGAGCGGTTTGATATTACGCAAGATACACTTGCAGTCAGTTCAAAATTTTCTACAATTTATTCATTGCGTATTTCTCAAAAACTCGAGTTATATGCAAGTGATAGAGTATTAAATAATTAAGTTTGTTTCGGAATCTAGTAACTAATATTTTGAAATTTTATATTAAACATATTTAAATTGTCATTAGTAACAATCTTATGCATGCAAATTAACCGATTCGACTGATTAATGAACTAACAAAACATAAGCAATTAAATTGTCATTTTTATGCTGATAAAATTGGAAAAATAGGACTGTTAATACAGATTTGAAATATACCAAAACTTTTTTTGTTTTTGCAGGATGTTGCCTTCATCAATCCGGCAAACGTAGTATTTGTTTACATGTTGGTAAGAGAGCTGGTTGATGGTGAAGAAGCGTCTGAAAGGGAGCTTCAGGCGACAGTACTGACCTGTCTCTACTTAAGCTACAGTTACATGGGTAATGAGATCAGCTATCCTTTGAAGCCGTTCCTTGTGGAAGACAGTAAGGACAAATTCTGGGACCGATGCCTTCTCATCGTTAACCGTTTGAGCTCAAAAATGTTGCGCATCAACAGCGAGCCAGGATTCTTTACTGAAATTTTCACAGAATTAAAGGTAGCAAATCTAATAATATTATTATAAAATATTACGACTCAATTAATATTATAATATTCTGGGAATTTCAATTAGAAAATGTAAATTATATCAAACATTTTTTAAGTTATATGAATTTAAGTAATTTAAAATCAATTAAAACAATAATGATTATTTTACATATATATTAATGCTATGAAATGTGATTAAAATATGTAGGCCTGTGGAACGACGGAACGAACTAATTTGACTGGCAACAACCTAGACCGGAACCTCGTTGTCTCCGGAGTCGCGGTCCCCACCAAGGCGGCTTGACGGAGCTACACACACCTGTT
This sequence comes from Habroteleia sp. ZL-2020, assembly GCA_022817445.1. Classification (NCBI taxonomy): domain Eukaryota; kingdom Metazoa; phylum Arthropoda; class Insecta; order Hymenoptera; family Scelionidae; genus Habroteleia; species Habroteleia sp. ZL-2020. Next base: position 1,803 of record JABFPK010001071.1, read on the forward strand.
GGTGCGCATTGCAAGACACGGCTGCGACGTCACAAGCCTTTGACGACGCGCAGCCCGTCGAGGAGCAGCTATCGCCGCTTGACCCGACATCATCGACTGCGTCGACCTCGTCTCGGCCACACGATCAACAGCATTATTTACAGGGTAGTCGAGATGGGGAACCAAGTCATTGCGCCGCCTGTAAAGAGAAACGTCGCATTGAAATTTCGTACACGATTGAAGACCTGGACTTGGAGCCGTCCGATCAAAGATCAACTTCGTCATTGTGGATGTGGCAACAAGGAAACCGTGCTAAAACTGTTGATCAAACTAGTAACACCGAAGGAGCAGCAGCTGTTTCCCAACAACGACCAGACCTTAAGAAACATCGCAGCACCGAGGCCCGTTACAGCAGCTTTTTGTCCCCAGACGACGCTTTGTGGGACTTCAAGAAACACACAGATGAACGTACGGAGTTCCGATGGGAGTTGCATTCCTCGAAAACCGACATTGATTTGGCTCGAAAGGCCAAATGTGGTTGTCATACGCCTCTTACCCCAGAGGAAAAACGTCACCCAGAACGTGGGGACTTACGAAAACACCACAGCGCCGAAGGGGATAAGTGGTCTCTACGTCCTGACGAGGCACATGATCTTCGAAAACACCTCAGTGACAACAGCCGCATCGCCGGCGAGCCTAAGGCTACCCTGCAGGTGCCTGAAGTATTGCCAAATCCAAAACCAAAGTGCACATGCCCTAAAACCACAGTATTAGTATCTTCAGATACGTCTGATGTGGATGAACAACAGAAAAGCGACACGGAGGAAAAACGTTTCGAAAAAAGTCCGCAATCTTCAGATACATCGAAAAAAGTTACATTAGTAGAAGAACCGAAGGTCCTGAAAAAGCAAGTTAGTCAACAGAAGCCAGTTAAATCTAAGGTATCTATGAAAGAGAAATTAACAAGTCCAGAGGAAAGTAAGAAATCGCTTCGCTCTAAATGGGGTATGAAATCTCATTTCTCATTGCCCCAAGTGGAGAGGAAAGATTCAACATGGTCAAGATCTCAAGATCATCCAAAGAGTAGGAGCCTAAGGGAGCGTCAAAAATACAGCATACGTAGAAGTATATCGCCAGAACCAGATCCTCGTCAAATAATGCGCCTGGACAACCGTATAATTCGGAGACTCATTTCTCCTGAAATATCATTAGAAAATGCAAAATGGGCTCCTTATGAAGGGTACTCTCCTCTGCCAAATGTAGGTATCAGAAAACGAGAGCCTAAGAAGATCAGTGATATCAAGTGGGTACCATATGATAGCTCCCCTGAAAGAAAAGACGAGATACCGACTGTTATCGAACCAGATGACGAAGAACCTAAAGAGTGGGGTACAGTGACACCTACACATCATCCTCCACCTGAATCGACATCTATTCAAAGCAAAGAGGATGAAGATCGCTGGAGATTCCTTAATATGGTACAACCATTTCCATTATATCAAGGTGCTTGGAAAGATGAGTCTCCACCGAAAACACCACCGAAAGACATGTCTACACCTGTCTGGGTAGCACCACAAGATATACCGATAACACCAATCAAAATATATGAACCATCACCTTCTCCTCCGAAAAAACGTTCGATTATCAAGTCACGAAAGAAAGGTTTTCGGAAAACGGAGAGTACAAGGACAATGGATGAAGGTTTGGTACCTCCTAGGATATTAAATCGGGCATCAAGCGAAGAACCTAAGGGTCGTCAAAGGCCTCAACTAATGAGATCAAAGGCTTTGTTAGAAGTACCTATGTTGAGTGCAACAAAACGTTCCCAGAGTGAGGAAGTCTCAAGATTCAGAGGATCACAGAAACCGAGCAGGGGACCTCCTCTCCGTGCAAAGAGTGAAGAAACTCGAAAATATGACCCCTGGCTGGATCTAGATAACCCAGAAGTGCGAGAATACGTGACAACAGTATAGTGACAAAAAACAGTCTATTACATCAGTACATATGAAGAAATAAAATCACTATACGGAAGCATAGTTGTATCATATTTACGCATTACAGAAATGATGTACTTTGCGTTGTGTTCAAGGCATCTTCAGATTAACACCACTAAACTCTTTGGCAAATAATGGACGGAGACTTGACCTGGCCTACGCAGGTGTGCATGACTTTACGTGTACAATTTGACGACATGGTCGCTCAAAGCAGCACTTCGTAAATTTTACTGATTCGTACGAAATCAAGTAATTAATTAATTTCCACAACTATAACAAACCTCGTGTTCAATTCGCGCGAGAACAGGGGCGGCTCGAAAGAGGGCACAATCGCAACTGGGACTTTATTATGAAAGCAACTGATATTATTGACATACTGAGAGTATATTAAGTACAGTGTCTCAAGTCATACGAGCTTAGGGTGTAAGTATAATAGAGCGAGGTGGTCATGATTAGGTGACATGCATATATAATTATATCCCTTAATATAATTATATGAACGGATAGCATATAATTATAATAAAAAAACTGCTGCTCAGAACTCGAATTAGAGAAATGTTCGAGATAGTTAATGTATGGATTATTATAATTGATATTTACGTGGAGTTTCGAGCCTGGCTTGCGGTCCGACAAAAATCCATTGATGAGTTTACTTCCTAAGAAATCGAAGTGAATTCATCAAGACCAAATTTAGCGCGAGGTGTTCATATAAAAATATCTCGATTGCGCATCATTTTTGTATACATTTTCTTAAAGAAATTATACGAGAACATGTTTCTAGAGAAAAATGACGCGACAATTGTTAGAACACTTTTCGTTGTAATTACGTATGATGACTGACTGTGTGATTAGGTCGAATTATGCCAAGCGGAGCGTTTGTAGGGAATTAACTGAGGGATCGCGCCAGGTCTCTCGAGACATAGTTCAAAAATCGACCTCACAGAATTCTTTTATTGGTCGTCTACGCCTCATTCGCTGAAGGACTGTAGCCCTTGTGCCGGCGTGTGCAATATAATCTAGATTTAACATTTCATTAGACGCTCTAAGGAGATAATAAGAATAAGCCAAATCTTTCTTCGCAACGAAGATTGCCCTGATTTGGGGATTCGATATTATCGTCGGTCAGTATTTTAGGTTTACACGCGATTCTCATGTTACGTGTTTTCTTTCGACAATTTTATTCTTTGCTCTCGCAGCTCATCAGAGTAACACGTAGCATTAGCTTTACGAATTTCAATACTCCTTTTTTTGTAATTCAAAGTCATTCCTTTCTTAAACAAGTGTTTCGATTGAAGTTTTGAAATGTACGTTTCAGGAATTGCAAAGCTAATTTTACAACATTGCACAATAAACAAATATATTATCGTACGATACTTAACTATAATGAAAAAATATTAATAAAATACATATATTATATATACATACACATAGTAATGGAAGTTAATTAGTCATATGTGCTGTTTTGTATCATATTTAAAGTCACAGCGACATATAAGTCTTATTTGTTAACATGCGCGACTTACGGTTCATCAATTTCAATTTGGTTCGGCGGTTTACGTTTTCCTTATAAGAAAACACATGACTGAGAATAATTACAGAAAATTAAGAGCAACGCTTACGTCGAGCGTATACAGTGCGCTGCGCGAACACACTGCCTCGACTCGAAATCGAAATATATGTTTCCAAAATTGTAGACTAGCCAACGACATAAACAAATCTAACCGCTGTATCCTCTTACAACCAATCGTACTTTACACACAACTCGCGTCCAGAATTTCGGCAACAGTCATCAACGCCATGATAATTGTTGCTTTGAGAGGTGAAGCCAAAACTTCAAATATCTACATTATTGTGAAGCAGCAACAAAAACAGACAATTTTCGAGGCGTAACAGTGTTGTTCTTGAGTGCAACTCATGCGAATCGTCCGAGGAACTTTTGATCCTCCGTTCGCGTCCAATTTCGTCTTTTCTACATTAACCGTTAGGCGCCTGATTTAACATATTATCTCATTACTTATAACATGTAGGGTACAATCAGAAATATTACATTCTAGGCATAACATATTTCGAGTTTTGGGATTAAGAGAAACCGTACATGAGCTATGTTTCTTGAAACCAACCGCCTTTCTTTTAAACATAAAAGATGTTTGGTTTCACGAATAATGCTCGGTATAGAGACGTCTTGTCGACCGGAAACCGTTATTTCCATCGCGATGGCTCTGCATTCTTTCGTTAAGAGGATGGTCTCTGATCTCGAACGCGCGACCACTGGACCAATTTTTGCATATCCCGTCCGTGGTTGTCATTATATGTGATATTTTCTCGCTAATTATTAAACATTCCCGTCGAAGTAAAGTTGCGTTCTCTCCATAATCTCTTCGTCCTTCCCGTCGTCCCCATTTCGCTCCATGCAAACTCATTCATTCTAGCGAAACCAACTTGACGCGAAAGGATAGAAATTAAAAGGAAAAATTGTAAATTATCTTCACCACCTCGACAAAAAAGTTTTATCGCGAAAGTGGCCGCGATTACTTATTTTACAAGCGACGAATCTTCGATATGGTTTCGTCGCAGACCATTCATTATTCGAATGCTCATCAACGTGCGATTATCAAGTTTTTTATGAATTATTTATAAACGATGACCAAAAAGAGAAACGCACGGCGATAGTCAATAATCCATGGGTTTTCAAATTTAATGCACATCGGTTAACGTGACTTCGCGTGCGTCATTCACGTTTATCTGTTGTATTCGAATAGTGGATTACGTCTTCAGAATAATGACTTCGATGTCAAACTTTCCAGATTAGTTAAAAAATCGCTCTTGTGATATTTGTCAGACAGAAACGTGAACGAAAGATACAATTTTGTTTCAAATTCTCTGACAGAATTCACAATATTTGATCGCATGCGTTTGCGAATTAAAATTATTTGAAATTAAGGATGTTTTGCGAAAACAAAAATTTGATGACGAACGACAAACTATTTACTATAACAATTTGCATGGTCACTGTTGTATGATTGCGACTGTTACAGCAAAAAAAGGTACAAAAATCATCGGATTTTAGTTTCTCAACTCTCCGATCTTCTGCTTTTTATGCGATTGCGTTTGTTGATTTGTATTTTGTTACCACGAGGCAATTGTTCGTGTATTTGTTTATATAATCTGGAAATGGTTATGTATCGTTCAGCGAACGAGCCAAAAATTAAACGAAATTCTAGCTCACTTTTTTATACAGTGGAAAATCTCCTATGGGGTCCTTGTTTAAAAATTCTAATTGTAAAGACCAAAGAATTCGGACCGTTTCCACTAGTATATCATAGTTTCCGCGACACTTCAGTACTATCCAGTAAATCACACCTATACTGCCATTAACGTAACGAAAGAACCTTCGAAGCCATTCAAGATAGATGAAACGAGAAGGCAAAGAACAACGTTATAGTAATCGAATTATTTTTGCGAAACTCAACACCATGTATATGTAAGCTTAAACCCATTTTCATTGAGCGACGATGATTTAGGGTTAACACTTTACGAAATTGAATTAGCCATTTTCCTGTATAATAAAGTGACTACTGATCGGCCGAATGAGATGATTTATGTAGGTACACCAAATTCTTTTCATTCCTTTACCCCCAGGTTTCAAATATATATCTTTATCTCTTTTTATTTTCAGCGAAAAAAAAGAGACAGTTGCATAATTTTAACCACTGCGGTAAAGGAATCGAAGGATCTGGATGTGCATATACTTATAATAGTGTTTAGACGTAAATTATTGAAGAAAAACCAATGTATGAATAGAACGTAATGTAATTATTTGTTATTGAGGAGGATGTTGTTTTGCTATTTTTATTAACGACGATGATATTATTTGTTCGATCTGGTTCTAGTCAGTAAATTTATTAACAATTTTTTGTTGTTATGTATTATATACTTAACATAATGATTATACATTTATTGAACATTATTACTATAATTCAGTGTAAAGGATGTCCAGGTAACAGAGCCCCCAACTTCAACCTACCCTTTTTCCGCCTCCCCTGTTTTTCCCGAACGATTAATAAAATTGTGATCTGACTAAGGACAAAATGACATAGCGTAACAGGAATATTCATCTTGTATAGGGAGACGCATTAATTGTGAAACGATTTGAGAAATAAAATACAATCCTTAATACGAGATCAATATTGATTTGTTTAAATAAATGTAAGTTCAAAAGTCCAAACCAGCTTTTTCTTTTCTACAATATCCAACTTTGTCAGGGTTTCCGCAATAAGATATTTTTTCGTTTTTTACTATTTAATATTATTTATACTTTTTTTACTTTAATTTGTTTCAGGTTAGTCAGGTTTTCTGTTTTTAATGATCCGCGTTGTAAAAATATTGTTTTTAAGCAATGAGTAATAAACGGACAACGAGAGATATTGATTTTAAATTTGTTTGAAAACGATACTTTTATTAACTGCATGTAGAAAAAACGAGGGAATATAGGTAAAAGCAGATAACGCTTAATTGAATAATAAATATTATTACCAATTTTGGAATTATCATGATGATTTAATATTAAATATGAATATTAACAATCGTTATATATATATATTTAAATATTTTCTTAATTTACTAAGTTATATATAATTTTATTTTCGTTCGATAAATAATCATTAATTATATATACATATAATTTTGTTTAAATTTAAATTATATAAATATCCTAGAATAACAAATTTTTCTCGGATAATTTTGCGTTAATTTTTTCTTTTTTACATTTTTAAAATAAAAGAATGCATTCAGTATTTTAAATATATATCAATAATATTTTTTATGCGATCATAAAATTATGCTATCTGCTTCAATATAATAAATTAACAGACTCGTAGGATATATTATTGCTTTTTAGTATATAAAAATAAGTAAATAATAATACGAAAAAATAATGTTAAGCATCGAATAAATATTTTATTTTTATAAATATTAGAACGGATTTAAATATAATATTAATTAAAATATATTTTGAAATCTTGCAAATCTGAACCATCGTATTATAATTCAGATAATAAAATAATCAATACATGTAGTGATATATATATATACATATATATGCATATATACATTTTCATAACATTGTATTGATAATGTAGAAATATTCTTTATCTTCATATAATATTCTTAAACATACAGATACCGACAGGAGAACTCTTCTTCTTTTCGATTATTGATCCAGGAAAGCGCAACTTTTTTAATATCACCATAAGCAGCTGATAATATAACAGAGAGGATCTCGGATGATAATTGTTTAATTTTATGGACATGCTTCAACAAACCTCGCAAATTTGATGATGGTAAGTTTCCGATACCATCTAACGATAACAAAAATTGTTGCTTTAGCAATACTTTTACCATGCTAAAATAAGAATATATTGACAATAGAACAGTTTTTCACCCAAATTGACAAATAAAAAAGTCATTAATTTAACAACATACAAATGAAATTTGACATATATGTAATATTTCAATATTATAAGTATAACTCAAATTATTTAATGTAATCATTTCTGAAAGAAATTCAGATTTGAAATCTTAACTTCAATTTTTCTGAATTGATTCTGAAAATTTTTCACTACAATTAATTTCAGTGAAACAAGTTTCCCAATAGCATACACTCAATATTAATGTATCAGAGGCACATTTCGCTAAAAACTAGAAACGAATTTTCTCGTGTTCTCTATAAGTCAGTGGTCATTAATAGAAAAGATAGAAATTGTAACACCACATTGACAAGCTAGCAAAGTATTTGACAGTATTCCCATTGTATATTCGCAAAATGACTGAAAGTTGCGCGCCGTTGGTCGGTATGAAACGAAAATCCATAAGTTCTACAATTGGAAAGCGTCTATCGAAATCCGATCGAGAGTCAGTCTCAACAGAGCTTGAAAAGCATCCGGTTTCGAGTTGCAAATATCGACGTCGACTTACACCGCGGTAGCGGAAAACACCCCCACGAATACCGCGTTCGGAATCCGCCCCCGACCATTTCGGTTTACATCACGTTTACAAATTCTGATAGAAGCAAATCGCTAATATTATGTTCGAATTGCATTTCGGACGATTTACTATCGATGAAGCGAAGACATTTAACACAGCGCATCGAATTTATTGGATTTAGCGAGGGCTTATTGTTTGTGCAGGGAAACGGAGGGCAGAAATTCTTTGTTAATTCTGCAAATGATGTGGTATTACAGTATTGCACTATAACAAGATCTTAGTCGAAACGAGAATATAGTTCAGCTTATCCTTGCAATGCATACAGTTTTCAATGGAATGGAAAAAAAAGTTTTTTAATAATGAGTGCAATATATTTGGGTTCTTGGAAAAACTAGGAAGGTAGAAGAAATACTGGACGAAAATGCGAAATAGTGACTCGGGGAGAATTAAATTCTGATTATATCTGCATGGACTTGATTAGAATAAAATTTGAATTTAAATGATAAGGACTACATAGATCTAAGTATATTTAATAAATTTTAATAAAATTTATTATATTATTTATTATATAAAGTATATATAAGTCGAATAAAATCTCATTAAGTCTGATACGTATATGATTAGAATAATTAGCAACATATTCAATAATAATTATTATATATAATTATATAATGGAAGGAATATGAAGACAATTACGTAACGTTTTATATTGTCGATTGTTCACACTTTTAATGCACTTTAATTAAAATAATTAATATTATGTGGATATGCTGATAACAATAATATGATAAAAATATATATAAATAAATAATTATGACTGAATCTTGTAACTACAAATAACATGCAATAATTTTAATATAATTTTGATGTTCTTTTTTTGTAAAACAGGTCTGTTAAAAAGTATTAAATAAGCTCTTTAAATGATGGATTAATTGATATACACAATCATATTAACAGTACTTTTAAATTCTGAAAAATGGTCTACTTTAATTTTGTTTAGTTATGTAAAATACTCGTCATTATAAATTAAAATTAAAAGAAGAGGAATACCTTGACAGTATCTTAAATTGAATTAACGTTTCTATCTACTAAATATTTACTTATCTACTTATTTACTTTACTGAAATTTTGCATCTCCTTAATATCTGCAAGGAATCAGCGCGAGTGTTTCGTTAAGAACCTTATAAATGTTGAGAAAGAACATTTTCTATAATTCACTACACAAAACCATATAATATGTCATTTCTAAAAAAGTTTTTGCGAAAATATACAAATGTAGTTGAAAAATAATATAAATATTTTATTAAAAATCTTACATCAGAATACATTTGTTTAGATTTTAATACTTGTATAAATGTATATGTAAAAATCTTTAAAAAAGATATATTTTAATGATGCCTAATGCAGCCAATTATGAAAATGAAAAAGTAAAATTACATCAAAGCAAAAAATTAGTAGAAAATGAAATGTATTTTTAATCTTAAACCTCAATTATTAAATAGCAAATAATGCCATTTGAATAAATTCTTTTTAGGTCACATAAAAATACTTTTACATACTAAAGTATTGCTCTTGTATTAAGAAAATAACATTGCAAAAATAAAAATTATAGATTACAAGTTCTATAGCTTGAAAATACTACAATTTATTAGCCGATTAGAATTCACTTTTTATTTTATAAAAACAAAACTTAATTACCTTGATTGTTAAAGAGTAAAATAAAACTTTTTACTTTATATTCTTAAATTATTAAAATTTAAGCTTTCAATGCCTTTTCTAAATATGCAATATTTAATAAAATATTATAAACACAGAATAGAAAATAAACAAGTTAATATATAGCAGTTCAGTTATTTGTTAATTAAAGGAGAAACAGTCTTATTTTTCGAACATTTAATTACTTAATTAAGTAGTTTATAAATTTTATAGTGTAAATAGTTCAAGTAACAATATTCAAGTAACAATATAACACAATTCTGGTAATTTTCAACAAACTTTTCATTCTCTATACAGTGTATTTTTGCAACTATTAATTATGATGAGCTAATTATGTTCTCAAAATCTTATAATGAGTTAAAATTGTATAATGCACTATATAAAAATATTGCAACCAATCACTTCAAATAGAAGTGTAAACAGTTAATAATATTCGTTAACATGATTTTATTCCGCATCAGAAGATAATGAAGCGACAAAAGTGTTTACAACTCCTTTACTATATAAACACAATTATGTACAACTGTAATTTATAATTATATTGTAACAGTGAATTATAGTCAACCTACGAAATTGAACACAAAACGCTTCCCTACAAAGTCTAAATTATATATATATAATTTATATATACATGAACTCAATCGATGTATATATACATTCTATTAGAATGTAAAAAATCCGTCTTAATAATTATATATATTATTATATGTATTACTATATCCTAATTAATAGTACTAAAGAGGTATAACCAAATCTAACATCGAAAGATCTAGTATCGAAATTAAGAGTAAGGGGAGAGTATAAAACTTAAGAGTAAGAGTAAGAGTAAAAAACTTCTTCTTGTAAAAGGGAATAACGCGAGTAATATTGCCGAAATATGGGATATATATCTCAACGAAGCACAGCAATTTCTAAAGCCCAGGTTTCACATTTTTGAAACATAAACTAAGCATCTGGGTGAAATTTTCTTGCCATTTTTATTTCCACAAATCCTATTTTGGGTACATAAATAAGTTGTTGAGCGACCCTTACCTATATAAGGATTTTAAATATTTACTTTATTTGTGAACATTTTTCAAGTCACCAAAAAATTGCTACTACGAAATGATAAATTTTAAAATAGGAAAACTAGGATTGTGCTAATATTATATTAATCTAATCGTCATTTAATGAAATGTTTCTTGCAGAGATTTGAATTCTGAATAATGCAATCAGTAAACAATC
>JABFPK010001072.1:0-12694 GCA_022817445.1 Habroteleia sp. ZL-2020
GTATAATGTATATACAAATTATATAAATATAATCATAATTGATGATGCTATAAAATATATACTACGTTTATTAAATAAATATTATTTTAAAACATGAAAGGATACAAAAAATGGCATTGAACGGGTTCTCTCCGAGATTCTCTTGAAAACCTACAATGTTTATAGATGTGATCCAAATGGAACTTGCACCTTACACATAATCCCAGAATTATTATCGCGAGACATGTACCATTAATCACTGGATACACTTTGCTCGCAAAAATGGCGCTATAAATATAATTAATAGAATACGCGACAGCAACGAAATAATTTGTCGTTGTCGAAACAATTGCAATATTTCCGACACAAAATATTTAATCTTTTAACAATAATTACATAATTTATATTGTTAAATCAATAGACATCCCATACAAACATTACGCAAAATAACTCAAAACCTGATCCCACGTTACTGCATATATTTTATAATGTATTAAAAAGTGAATGAAATTTAAAATCGTATAGCCAAATTTCGATTCAATAATCAGTAATTAAATCAACTGTTAAAGTAGTATTATAATACAGGTAGTACATCGATTTATGCAAAATGTTGTCATGAATTATACATGATAGTGCACAATGTATTGTTTTATAAAGTCAAACTTTGATGTCAAATTTTTTCTCTTTTATTAATTTCAAAATGAATAGGTGTATACGGTTTATAATTTCCAATTATTATAAATAACGATTATAATGTTTGATAAAAAATAAAAATTTAATATATTTTTCATCTACTATTTTTAATTTCATTAAAAATTATTTTCTTATGGTTGTAAATTAACATCCCATGTAAAAATTTATATATGGGACATATAGTACATGTATGCTCATTTTTACATGGAATCAATATTCTATATTTTGTGTTAATCCAAATTCAAGGCGACAAAAGGTAATCAACAATGTAACTCACAATCAATGCAAGAATCAGAATATTTATTTACAAATAAGTAACCGTGACATTAATTAAAAATAATATTACTAATTATATTTTAAGAACATAAATTTATTTATTAAAATTAACAATCCCCTCGTATATTAGTCGTATTTTTATTAATTAATTCAATCAATAAGTTAACAATGTGTTATCGACAAATACATAAATATGACAAATATTTACTCATAACGTGCAGTTAAAAGAAAATGATAAACATTGAAATTTGTTCGTATTTATGAATCGAATTAGATGCCGATATATCGTTGAAATATAGCATATGATTATTGAATTAAAAATGATAAATGGATGAAAATGAACATAATAAGCAATATAGGCGTGGCAATTCGTCATTGTCCCGTTAATGGTTGCTGAACAATAATTTGGAGCGGTTATACCTTCTGGTTGCAGGTCTAGTTGCGGCGCTAAATTGGAACTAGGCTTATGTATGAAATTAATCACGTTATGTTGCTGGCTAATGGGAGCAAGAGCGACGTCGCTGGACGCGACGTACGAGTCGACGTTTTACTCGACTGCGAGGCCGGTCACGACCACCGAAATCGTTTATCAGCGATTTGCCATCGAGCCCCAGGATCAAACGGCGGTCATTGGCAGCCGAGTCACGCTCCCGTGCCGGGTACTCGATCAAAAGGGACCGGTCCAGTGGACGAAGGACGACTTTGGTCTCGGCGCCGTGCGAAATCTCACGGGTTTCGAGCGCTACACTATGATTGGCAGCGACGAAGAAGGTACTTTTTATTTCGTCTCTATCCTTTTTACTCTCTTACCTCCTTTCCGTCACTTTTTCTCTTAGAAAATTCCTCCTCCAGACAAACACACTAGTATTCGAAACACATCTAGCGTCTGTCTTTGTTCGTTTCTTCCTTTCCTTAAATCACTTTGATCATCCACCATCACAGGAATTTCTTTATGGAAAAAATTAAGAAAAACCTCGAAAACGTCAGCAAAATTGATTGGACGTCCGAAATAGAAATTTTCGTTCCCCATCTGATGCACTAGTTCGCTAGGACGAACCAACAAATAATATTTTAAATTGCTAAATTGATTGTGTAAAAAACCTTACAAACATGTAGGTAAATTGATTTTTTTAGCATACGCTATAAAAATAGTAATGTCACCATTTTTCTTCCTTGCAATTATTCCTTTTAAAAGGCTTATTTTTAAAATTAAATTAGAGAAAATTCCTTGTGTTTGATAAAAAGTAATAGGTGTTTGAATTGCTGTTATTGCAGCTTTTTATGAAACCTTTGTCATAGTTCCATTTGAGTTATTGTTTTATAAGTAATAGAATATTGGCATGTGCACACAATCAATAAATCATACAACTCGTTATTTAAATTTATATTTATTAAACGCGTAAACAAATTATCTTATATTGTCAAATATTCGAAGAATGTAGAACCAAAAATGAATGCAAATTTATATAGCACATACTTGAAAATAGCTTTTCGAGTTGTACCCATATTTCTAGCATAATGTAATTATTTAAATTTTATATTTTATCATAAACTTTATTCCATTGCTTATAAATTATTTTATTAAATTATAAAATGTTTAAGTACAATAAATTGCACCTGACATGTCGTAGCTACAAAAAAGTGACGGTAATCAATTGCACATGTAGCTTAATACGTATGAAAATTTGATATGGTAAGAAATTTTACGAACCTAACGGAGCGCACTGATAACATAACGAATCAGATCTATTCTGTTTAACAGTTATATTATATGTATATCGATTAATAAATTTTCATATAATTTGATTTATAAGATATCACGTGCCCGTATAATTTATAAGATTTACATACGATATTTATAAATGTCTCGATATATGTTAATGTATATATAACGTTTAACACAAAATGTTAATGTTAATGCTAAGCAAACCGTACGTGCAATAATTTAAAATTTGAATAACAAAACGAAATTAATTATAATTTTAAATCACACAATGCCGAAAGATTTAAGCGCAGAAAAAATCTCGAATGCATTAAATCGTGCTCCAAGGAAAATCACATTGGAATACCCAGATCATTAGTTTTATAAATTCCTTCGCATTCGCTTCGAAGAATTGCATTTCTTACAAAACAGCTTTCAGTATATTTACCAAATGCGTATATTTCCTTTAAAAGCAAAGGTCTACACAACATTATCGAAACTTTTTTATTGAACGATCTCCAGACAACATTAATAACATTTTTATTGTCCGAACACACAATTTTGCACGCGTGAACATTTTATGTTTTTGTGTTTATAAATTTTGAGACAAGAAAATACCATAATCACGCGTCCGATAAAAAATGAAGTGCCTTGGTAGCGATACTTTGTTCTCGCAAATATATAAAATCGCGAACAAATTGCAGCGGAAAAACGTTATGTAAACAAATCACTATAAAACTCACATATCTTGCTTATCTTGCATATTTATCCGCAAACATAATCAAGCTGCATCATAAAAAATTACGCTCTTATATATTACAAATAATGATAAAAAATAAATCGTTGTAACAATAATGTCCACTTTAATGCCCACGTTCCGCATAAATGATGCCATAAAAAATTTGTTTAAAATTTGATGAAAATTAATACTTTATATTGGCACATTGTATCAAATTTCCTTAATGTTCCAATTGTATTTATTAATTAAAAGATTAAATGATATTAAAGGATTTTGAAAACGAATATCCTCCAAACTGAAAAAGAATATTTAATTTTTTTGGTTTTTTTTGGTAATTTGAACACAGTTAAATCAAATTGCAAGTTTTCGTTGAAAAAGTGTTGAAGTTTGAAATTAGAAATTTTATTCAAATGAAAAAAATATAAAATAACAATTAGCAAAAGGATGAAAAAGTGAAGCAGTGCATATATATGCGAAATAAAAAATATAATCATTTTTCTAGCTTTATCACCATAGTAAAAACTGATAGAGTAGCGGCCATGGGTATAACGTATGGCCTTGATATGGCCCCAATTAAAAACGCTATCCTATCAGGTGCTAATACGAAACGTTAATATGCCACTATGTAGATTTTAATCATTATTTTTATTCTATTTTGTTAAGTAATTCATATATAATATTTATGGCATGTTAATTTAATATTAATAAAATACTGAATATATCATTGAAAAGTATTTCGTAAATATATAATACAAAAATTATTTATAACACTAAAAAATAAGTTAAATTTAACATTAAAAAAAGTTTAAAAATTTAGTGGTTTAAAAAATGCTTTTGTACAAAAATAAATTTACTTTCAATAACTACAAAGATTTTTTCGTTTATTAGTTTTATCGGCAGTTAATATATTTATAGGTTAAGTTGTCATCGATGAATAATAATTTACTACATAATTTATTATATGCAAACACTTACTTTTTCTTTTAAAAGTTTTTTTTCTCCTTTAATAGTCTCTTTCAGAAGTTTCTGCTTTTTATATATTTTAAATCTTAATATTACTTCATTTGAATAATATAATTAACAATTAATGCTAGTCCAAAATGGGGATAAATTGACTAGCGCCCGACCCAAAACTTGACAAAATTTTTCCTAGAAATATTAATAAATTACTTATTTTACATTATTTCCTAACGCGATACTTCAAAGCCGCGTGAAGAAATGTATCTGCTTATTCTAATACGTGTAATAGTTAATGCTAATAAATACTCCAGTATATCAATTGAATGGTACAATAATGAACCGCAGTAGATATTATTTGTAATATACATAAATATTATAGCATAACATCCGATTTTAATCCGCAGCCGTTGTTTCGAAGCCGATGTTTTAAAACGACGTCACTTCAAAATTGCGACCAAGTTTAAATTAGTTCTGAAACATTTGATGCACGCTTCGCTGGTTAATGGTTCTCTACCGTGTAGATCGATATGTAGTGCACGCTGCGCAAGGTGCAGCGCCGATCCCATTGGCGTCGTGGAGGAGCAGACGCGACTCGCGCGACCGGATTTCGCGTTTCGATTAATGACCTTACCGGTTTCTGAGCTCTTCGTGCCGAGTGCACAATCTTTTTTTTCCTCGCTCGTTTTCTCCTTGTCCTTTTTCGAACCCAAAACCGACATAAATCCAGCATTCGAGAGCAAATTACATCGCCTTTTCGTAGTCCTAATAAAATAAGCGCTGTGTATCAACAAATTTAAAAAAAACTGTCATTTTATTTTAAACAACACAAGTTAATTAATTTAATATTAAGAAATTATTGGCGGTAATTATGCTTATATTAAACGGCATACGAGGTAAAACGTGATTATAGTTTATATAAATAAATGAATTAATTATTTGAAAAGTACATAGTCTAGTTGTGTAACATATTAATAATATTCCGTTCACAAGGGGAAGTTCAAAAATACTCTAATCTGGTATGAGTCTGATATATGTGGATTGGAACATTTGGTACACGACTTAAGAATGAACTCGAATAACCGGATTTAGCCGTTCGATTAATGACTTGACTGGTTTTTGTATTTCTCGTCGGGAATAAATAATTTTTAAAGCTAAAAACAAAGAAATTCGCGGGAATCCAAGAATTCAAATGAAACGAGCACATAAATTTTTATTTGCGTTTGGACGTCAATTGTACCGCGAAGACATTATTTTGTAACGCGATAAGAACGGTTTGCTTTTGGCGACAAAAAACCGAGTCTTTGTTGTTTTTGCTTATTGTTATTACAGACGTTTTTTCCATAAACGTTTACGAGTTTTCCGTGCGAAGACGGCAAATGTACCGTGCCATTTAATCGAATTGATTACGGTACAATCAGCAAAAGTGGAGTGCTTTATGGCTTCTGTTTTTAAGAAGTAGTTAAAACCGAAGTCACGAGATATTTCCGGACAATGGCCTTTTGAAAACGTTCGATTGTTTTGTTTGTCTAAGATAACAACGATGAACGTACAATTCCGCGCTCAAACGTTCTACCTAATACGCTTAAAAGAAATTTACACGCCAAATTGATTCCCTGGTAAACTCTTCCTGTTAGTTTTATTAATTATAAAAGTTTCTGCGTCGAAACGCGCAGCAAAGGCGCATACTTTAAGCAATTGATTTCGCCACTTGTTAATTTATCCAACTTCCGTTTTTGCCGGATACAAATATATTTCACCCCTGGTGTCCTTTGGTGCCAAGCAATAATATCAAGTCTCGATCCTTCACAACTTTAAACGCGAGAACCTATTATTTGCACTCCGTTCAAATTTAATAAATTTCATTTTTACTATCCGAATCTCAGACTAAACTTCAATTAAACAAAAATGATGGAAGACGTGAAGAGCTCGGACCGAAACGTTATGTTCGTAAAACCATTATCGAATATAAAATTAAGAGCACCGTACTCGGAGCTGCGCTCCATCCTCAAACTCTCAAATGATTGATGAATCGTAAATAAAGAAGTTTCAAGGATGAAGTAAATTATGATGCCCGGGAAAGGGATGTTTGTTCAAAACAGCTGAAATTTCTTTTCCTCGAGTGCAATGTAAATGAGCGTAAAAACTTTTATCGCGATCTCGAGGTTATATGTGAAGAAGACAAGCGAAAGGGAAAAGGAAAAATCGCGAAAGGATTGAGGTTCATTTACAATGACGGCAAACGGAACGTTGATATTCCGTAATGGTTCTCATGCACACATTTACGAGAGTTATGGCACGGGGTTATGGAGATCCCTCTTAGCCATTTGCCGGAATAGATTCTGCCATCAATTCGGCATGCGCCAATTGGTTGTCGGTCGCTCGATGAAAATCATTGCGATTACGCCCCAATACTTGCGTGTATACGATGTTGCGCATCGTGCTAATACTTTTATGGCCATACCGCTTCTAATCTATTTCGATTGGATTGCAAGTCGTTCGCTTGTTTACTGGAACGATATTGCGGTTATACTGTTTGTCATGTCATTATAAAAAGAGTTACTTCTACGCAAAGAGACGAAATAGATGATACAATTCACCCGATAAAACGACAGAAATTGTTGGTTTTTTTAATTAACTTGTTCTTTATTTCGTATTCTTAAATCATTTAAATTCTTAAAGTAGGAGATTCCTTAAGTGAAGCTAAATTCAGTAAAACAAGCCTGATTTGGCATTGAATTAGTTTGCTTGAATCTGTCTGGTATTTATTAATAGCTCGGGTTAAACGAAACCGTCTGCGTTAAATTTCAAATTACAACACTTAGTTACGACAAATTAAATTAGCTTCAATTGGATCCAAATAACTATAAATTAATTGAATTATTTATCTAATTAACTTTAATAAAACCAGGTGCGATTGCAGCAAGTCGTATCGCATTGGATCTAAATTCTTTCGAAAGAAACTTTTAACTAGACAAAATAAAAGCCTATAGTTAACCCTGACGTTATTGAGTCCAGGTTATCCAATACATCGATGGAAACTCGATTATGCAATTTTGTTGTATTTTCTTCTGTAATAACGTTCATTTTTTAAATTTATTACACGATCCCATGTAGCTATTGCACGTCGAATTGAAAACAATTTAACTGTAAGAAGAAACTGTAATAATCGAATAACAAGAATACTTTAAAGTACATCACAAATTCTTATAACGATCGCCTAGATACAAATGCGGTATATATTGAGAGCAGACACACAAGTAGCACTGGGAAGGTAATTTTGCAAATTGGCATCTCTTTGGTATAGCGAAATCGACTTGAGCACCCGACACGAAAATTTTTATCGGAATGTCCATGTTGAGTGGTATGCGCAATACCACTCGATCCTTTCGACACAAAGTTTAGCTTTTCCGAAATTCATTCCAGTTTAAGGTGTTATTTTAAATGTTTACCTTTTTCGTTGTCAGAATGTTAATGTTTAGAGAAATACGTGAGAGAACACGTCGGAACTAAGACATTTATTCTTTGCGAATCTTTAAGTTGATATAAGAGTACTTGATTCTACTGTACCGGAGTTAGTGTCTTTTTAAATTAAAATTTTTTGGCAATGAATCGAATTTTATAAAATATATCACGTTATTCTTTGATCACGGGAGAATGGTATGGTGAAAGAAAATTAATTTTTATTGTAAACTTTTAGTTGGGTAACCTCCCCCGTTTTTCAGTTTATACGTATTTATTACAAAAAACAGGGGAGGTTGTCCAGCCAAAAGTCTACAGTAGAAATGACATTTTCTTCCACCATACAATTATCCTATTTTCAAGGAATAACGTGGCATATTTTTATCAAAAAATTTTAATTTAAAAAAACACTAACTCCGTTGCAGCGGAACACCAGTATCGCCTTAATAAATTCATCCAAGAAATCACTATTCATCAAAATTAGCGAACGAGTATTCTATATGAAAATGAACGACTAACTGCAAACGCTAAACGACACGGTATCATGCGAAAACTTATGTGTTCATTACTTTGCAATCCACTTTGCACACGGGCTAACTAGCCAACAACAAAGTTTCGGGCGTCGAGCGTTTTTTCTGAAGGCATGCTCGCTGCAAAACGTTAGCAGTAGCTATATCATTCCATAACCACGTGTTCTTCATTGAAATTCTTGCCCACGAGCACCGAACTACCTCACCTCAGATTCGAATTGAATTATGTGACACTGACCAAACAAAAAATTCTGAGTTGGCGACCTTGTTTTTGGTCTCGGTTATAACTTCATTCAATTCCATATCGTGTTGAGCAAAAACCATTACCCAATGATTTAATATAATCGAACGAGAAACGTCCAAAAATTAATCAAACCAACTTTGCCATTTCAAACCATAACTTTGGCATTAGCAGACCTGCATAAGTTATCGTTGCAGGTAATTTAATACCTTAAAATACACTTACTTAGTAAAAACAGGTTTGAACAATTTTAATTAATTTCAGAATTATGTGGAGGAGAACTTAGTTTGCAATAATTTAATTACGGAGCACACAGAACATTGGTTCCAGTCAATTTTATGCAATTATTATACCACGGTGACATTTTCGTGACGTTCATGTTGCAATGATATTGATATAGGTATGGGATATAGGACACAAAAGCTCGGTTCCGATTATTCTCCATTCACTTCCACGATAAGTTCCTCATTGTTCCCGAATATACTTAGATACCCGTTAGTGCCGCCCATTTAATACGCAAACCGAAAAGTACAGCACCGCTAAGTCAAAGTGGAAAACCATAAATGGGCGTGACTCGATTAAGTCTACTGTTCCTACGGGAATAAGTAAAAAATCGAAGCCGCGATCTATATTAGTTTAACCGCTCGAATCCCGACGGTGGTAGATTTTATTGGGGATATTATTTTTTAATGTTAAAAAAACGCGCTGCAGTTGATATCCGTTAGGACGGGAAAATGATCTTCACTGCGAACAAAGTTTAATGGCCTTAGTTTTTTTCAATAAGATAACAATATTTTACTTGTATTTTTCTTCTTAATTTGAATTTTCAAGGAATCGTTAATAAAAATGAATTTGTTTCAAATCACACGATTTGCATAATTTTGCATTTATTATACATTCATTAATTTTTTATGCGTTTCTAAATATTCATTATACAAAAATAAAAATAATTACAAATACATTGATTCATTTTGTCATGTTTGTATGTTATTATATTATTATTATTCTTGTTTTATTATAGTAGGTAAAATATTTGAAATGCTCGTTTCGATTTTATTGTTTAATATTATTATTTTTACAATTCCTACTAAACTACAGGAGATAGATTGTTTTTTTAATAAATTAAAATACTCTTTAACTTAAACGATTGGATTTGAATCGAAAGATGTTTTTTCGATTCACACGATATTTATTGAACTTACGAATAAGAAGGTTTCAAAGGTTTCAAGAATTTCAAACGCTAATTCTTAACACAATCATTTACAAAATCACGACAAGTCAATTTTTCTCATGTTCAATTTATTTTCACTATTAATTTTAATAATAAACAACTGTGTTTTTTGATGTCCTTTTTCTCCATAAATTAGAAATTTATTACTATAATTTAATAATTAATTAATATGGTTTAAAATATTTACTTTGTACTTTTATAATATAAATTTAATTATATCGACTATACAATAATGGCAATGATGTGCTTTAACTTTGTATCAGTGGCTAAAATTATACAGTAGGAATTGCAAAAAAAATTTAAAAAGTATTACGTGCACAAAAACAAAATAAACCTATTTGTTATACGTGTATAGGTGTTTACATTTACATTTCACACAACATTAAATTACTAATTAAGGTTAATTATAGTAAATTGTCAATTGAATACAACATTTAAATTCAAATTTAATTCGGTGTAACCTTAACGCAGAGAGTACATACAACATCTAGAGTAATATATTTCCTGCACAGCATAATGGCAATATTGTTTTACAATTATTTCATTACAAAGTTAATTATAAAAACATAATTGACCGAATGGATTCAACATTAAATTCCGTCGATAAATTAATTGTATACAAATTTACTAATCAATGTATTTTTAAGATCAAAAGTGAATAGCGTTATATCATATTTGACAGCTGAAATTATAATCTAACTCCGTGCAAATTCAAATTCAATTAAAACTTTTAGTATGCAACATCTCTAAATTCGAAATAAGTCGTTCGCAAAATTTTAGTTCATAATTTACATTAAATTATATTTCGGAATCATCGTATCGTGTGAATTATAACTTTATTGCACGACGTTGTCGGTTAATGTGAGATTAACATTTACAAATATGATGTCAAAAACAAAAGCAATATCAACGGAATAATTACAGTAAAAAAGTAGATTATCTATTTATTACGAAGAATCAAATCTTGGAACGTACAAATCAAATTCAAAGACTATTCGTGAAATGATTACAAATTGAACCTATTAATAATAGTTATACCGACTAATCTACTGAACAATCTTCATAAATTGATAATTATTTTCCCCGAGATAAAAATGAATATATATACCTGCGTATGGAAATGAATACTATAGCATAAGAATGACATAAGGTTGGATCATAATCGCGAACCAATCATATTTATGCCAACTTGCGCAAGTGGTATGCCATATAGTTTGGATTTTTTCCTATTATTCTCAGCTTAACGCCATACTTTACAGTATGGCATCAGGCTAGCACAAGTCTAGCAATAGTGTGGCATATTGCTGCCATATATGTAGCTATAAATGGGAATCCACAAACATATATGTCCCATTTATATATATTAGCTCACATATATGTTCCATATATGTTCCATATATGTTCCATATATAATTAAGCACATATATAATTTTTTTCATGGGGATATTTGCAACAAAAAATTGAGAATTATGTTTGCGTACAACTCGTACAAATGGCCTAATCGAAATAAAATGGCCGGGTAGCACTTAAATTGATAATGCGCGGCGCGATAAACAATGCAGTGTTTAATATCGCGGGCCAAGTTAGTGGGCTGAATCTGGATGAGATTTACAGATTCGATTAGTGTCGAAGCAGAATCCGGTATTACGAGGCAGAGACATAGCTCGCCGGACACAGCTTTCATAGGCCTAGGCGATACTAATTTCGGCAACGAGTTATGACCGGCATTATATACCAGACGTAATAGGAACGCGGCAGCTCGACGGCGTAAGAGCCCGCTCCCATACGTCGAATACCATGTACGTGCTATCGACGTATTTTGATTTAGCACGCCGAGCGGCTTGCAAGCGTAACTTAACGTAACCCGCGAACGAAGACGATGTTCTGCTAACTCGACTCCGCATTCCCGGAAATCCTCTTTTGATCGATAATTGGATTCTCCGAGCTTATCAAGACTTTTTGCGACTTTTGATCGCGAGATCGAACACGTCAAACGATCTTGTTATAGCTTCGGGAATTCCTCGCCGCAAAATATCGTCGATCGTGTACCGAAGGGTGCCAAATGCTCGATATAAATAAGTCATTTTCACGCGGCCAAATCAATGCCCATCGTTCTTATTTCGTTCGTTCTGCACTTTTGCTTGCGCAGTTTATCCAGATTATTCAAAACGATTAAATAAATTTAAATCGCGCCGTTACTTCGACGACCTACTTTACTTTCAAGTACTTGTTCCATATATAGATATAATAATAAGAATATAAAATATTGTTACCCGTAATTTCAATTGATTCAATGGAATTAATTTGACATCTAAAAGATATTGATTGTAATTTCACTTCGTTTTCATGTAAAGAGTATAGAAAAAATCTCAGTAAGGTTAAATGAAATAATTAAATAAAAACAATGTAAGGTACCTAGTATGAAAACTTAAATGGACCCTAAGAGGGTCTTAGGGCCACTTAAAATAAAAATCAGACATGAACCCGAATAAGCCAGGGCATTTTTTATTAAAGGTCGCCCTTTTTTAAACAAGCCAGGGCTTGGTTTCTTCTGTGGTACGCCGATCACATTTTTACTTGGGAATAATGTACTAATATAAAAACTAACAAAATTATATTCCCATGCAAAAATTTATATATGGGATATATATGGCAATATATATGACACATATATGACACATATATGACACATATATGACACATATATGACACATATATGGATTAGCTCACATACATGGCAATATATATGACACATATATGACACATATATGGATTAGCTCACATACATGGCAATATATATGACACATATATGACACATATATGGATTAGCTCACATATATGGCACACTTATGGCTACATTTATGGCACATGAACAAAAATAAAA
>JABFPK010001073.1:0-12690 GCA_022817445.1 Habroteleia sp. ZL-2020
GCTAATGCACTCTGCCGCGACTAACCAGTAGTTCTTCCGCGCAATACTCGCTGCCACACGTGAGCCGCATCGCGTGCCCTGCATACCCTTTTCGTCCTCCCACCCCTCGCCTACCGCTTCGCGCTCCCGGCACTCACAACTTCCCCGCCGCTCATTATTCTTTCATACTACACCGACTGCTTTGAATTTCATCAATCTTTCGTAATTATTTTATAATTGTATGCTTATATATAATTCAACAGAGAAAATGCATGACTCCGTTTGACTCCTTTTAAACCGTCAAATTATTTTAATTCGACGTTTACCCGAATAATTGTTAATTCTGTTATCTTGTTTCAATTTGATATTGCCAGAAGAATTCCTGGCGACAAAATGAGACTTCATTTTTGCGAGATGCATAAAGAAATTTCGGGTTCCATTCGTTCAATTCTCACTTATCTTCTTCACTTTAAAATCAATTTGTTGAAGTATTTGCGGACTGCAAATGTTCACCTTTTAATTTGTAAATTCGTTTTAGATTGCACTTTAATTGCATAGAATTAACTATTTCAACATTGAGTTTAAATTATAAATGTTTTCAATTAATATTTGTAGTTATGCAGTTTATTTATAATAATATGCTAATTGCTTATTAATCTTATTATTAAAACTTACTAATGAAAAAAAATTGTATACAATTTTGAATAGTGAAAGTGGCTTTGATTAAGAAGTTTTATATATTATTAATATTATTATTATTAATGTTCAAGTTCACTTTTAATTGTTCTAAAATTATACTCTAATTAAATATACTTTTGACTTGATTTTGTAAAATTAAATAACAATTAAGGGAATATTCAATTAAGTAAATTCAATTTCTCTTTTCACATTGTCTGAAACAAATTTATTGTAGAACTCAGCTGATTAATCGGAAGTTTCGATTTTAAATTGAATTATTTTGCATTTTGACGATTCGTTGTATAACGATGACGTAAAAAAATGCGAGATGGATGTTGGAAAGTGAAATGCGCGTATCGAGAGATAGGTCGATAATAAACTAACGTGCAATCGTTGTTAATGGCTCGCGGAATCGCAATTAATTTGAAAGTAAACATTATCTAATCGTTTCGATCATTTGTTGCAGACTTGCGGTGAGCGACTGTGCGCCACAGACGTCACGGGTCAGCTCGAACTTGCACAGCAGCAGTAATATGGCGGTGAGCCGCGTGCCCAGTCCTCCACCGCCCGAAGTCAACACACCCGTCGCCGAAAACTGGTGTTATACGCAGGTAGGTCACAGTCATGTCTTCCTCATTTTCTATTGAATTCATCCAAACAAACTGTCTTTCGCTCTAACTTCACAATGTTCAATCAGTTCTCATTCATAAGTCGGGTTTAAGAATATATATAATTTAATATTCATGTTTCAAACGAGTTTTCAACGACTTTTTCAATGAAAACTATTAAAATTTATGTTTTAATTAAATTATAACGACTATCATCATTCCATAAAAATGCAATAATCAAATTTCGCGCGCTTCCTTTCTCGTTTTCATTTGTAAAGAATAAAATAAAACATTAATTTGTTAAATAATATTTGCTGAAAAAAGTTAATTGGAATTTCCTGTTGCATTAATATGGGAATGCAACAAGAAAGCCGCGAGGAGTTTTTCTTGATTTTTATATAACCGAGCATTCTCTTAATTAGATATATTTATTTTTATTTTATAATCCCAACTTGTGAAATGTTGAACAACGTTGCATTTAATAACAAAGAATACATTTTACAATTGTTTCGCGTTGTCCTTTCAAAGGTGGTTTGCAAGTTTGGTGTTTTCAATTCAATTTGTGAAGATTCATTTTAATTTTGCAATTGAATTGCTCAATTCGATGAATCGCATGAAAAAGTCAACGATTCAATGCGTAACAGGCAAAGTTGAGTACGAATTAAAGCACGAGAAAAATGAGTCATAATTCTGAGATAATTTGATATGTATGTAATCTACTTACGAAAGAAAGCAACTTTCTACGTGAGAGCCAATGTTTATCGTGAAAACACTAAGTCTCGTTGTGTCGTTTTTGCTCGACGTTTCGTCATTGTAAAATGAAACAAGACACAATTCCTGTGCGTCGTTTTCCTCGTTTTTGCGCGATTGTGAAAAATTAATGCAAGACAAGTGGATCACACTATTTGACCGCAAGACGACCCACGAGCTAAGGTCAATGCAATTTAATTGCACGGTTGTATGATATTATTATTGCAATTACGTTAACAATGCAACGGAAATGTTTAACCGCAATTTATAAATACGAAGAAAAACAATAAAAACACCATAAAACCGAGCAAATGTAAACATTAAAATTACTGCTTAAAATAAATTAGTGAAATTTATTTGTAATGAAAATGAACAATATTTAATTAGTAACTGAACATTCCCATTGTAAAATTTACAACATACCGTTGCCAATCCAACATTTCTATTTTAAAGTTTACAAGATGCTATAAAAAATGAAGAATTTATGATGTTGAAATATAGAATCATATGTTACTTATCAAATATTAAGCGAAATGTTCAATTACTTACGGTATAACCGAAAAATGAATTGGTTTTTTAATATAAAATTACTAATTGTGAATCAAATTAAATTTGAGCCAGATTGACCTCTTTCTATTAACCGTAAATATCTGCTAAAGTCTGAATCGGTACGAAAACAATAACTTCTCGCTGCAGTGTATTTCGGTGCCAAAAGTGTGTCAGATTTGAACTTATCCTTTAACCGGCCTATAAATTGCTTTTGCGCGCAAATTATTCCACCTTTTCCTGGACGCAACGCGTAATTTCTCACGAAAGTTTTTGCAAGTAGGGTGCTGGTCCGTTGAATCGATACGATATTAAGTAGCCCCACTTGTCGCACACCGCATAACAAACATTTTACCTGTTAGTTAAAGGGTTAATGCATTTTAATTGACTCAACGCGGCGTACTTCATTAATGTTTCTAGTCGCCGTTTTCTCGTCGCTTTTAACGTCTCACTTTCATAAAATTTACACCAAAAGGTTCGCAACTCGAATTGGAATCTTGCCAGGCGAATCGTATTTATTCCGTCTGAGACTAAGGACTGAGATTATTGAGATGAAAATTGGAAAATTGAAATGCCAAGTTGAAAATTAAGTTTTGCACTCGTGAAATGTAAAAAGCATAATGCATCTGGATGTACAAATTGTACTCGTAATTCAATAAAACCAATTGGCTGTATACTCAAACTGAAATGTTGAATTGCGATTAATTTCATATTTATTGCATTCCAAAAAAATAATTCGAAAAATTAAAAAATGACTACCCGAAATAAAAAAAATTAATTACTTCTCTTCTCAATTACCAATGAATATCAATTCATTTTACTATCTAATTTTTGTTATTATACAAATTATATTCTCTCTATCAAATACAAAAAAAATTATATAATTTTTTTTTCTGTATATTTCAGTAGTAAACATTAAATATAACGGCTTAACGTGAGTTGGCAGTAAAAAAGGGATCGCCACAATTTGCATAGTTGACAATTTAGAATTGATTGATTGATTAATCGAAGTTAATTGTTGAGTAGGAAAGTCAGAATTTGGGATAACGACACGCGTCCTCGGGCCCAATTAGCCGCAAGTCAAAGGAAGCGCCGCGGCTACGTGGAAGTCGAACGTGGTGAGCGGGAGCACGCGCTTCTGGCGCTCCGAATCTATTTTTATCGCTCGTCCCCTCGCGAAGTGAACGACCTGCAACTAGATATCTCGTTCGCCGGCCACACACTCGTCTATCCTCTTGCGTTACGTCGCGGCGCTCTCTCGTTTCGCGTATTCTAAACAACCGACCCTACGCCTGTGACAAATCACTCCATTTCCTTCCGCTTAATTACTCCCAATTCGACGTCTTAGTAATTGAATTGGATTCGACCGAATGATCGATGTCTGCCCTCGACAATTTCCTTCGTCTTGTGTCGGTATTTTCAAATTCAAGATGCAAATCAAAATGTCACGGACAGAATTTTCAATCGGAAAATCGGGTTATAAAATGTACAACGAACGTATGCAATGAATAACTAATTGTGGATCGAATTTGAAAAGGAAAAACGATTTAGATATTTAAAAGAGAAGGAAAAATATAATGTGTGATGAATTAGATATTCGGATTGTTTGAATATCTAAATGAAATTTGAAATGTTAATTATTTTATTATGTATATAAAAAATGAAATACTAATGGATTGATATAATTTACTGATATAAGTTTATTGAAAAATGCGATAATGAGATTTTAGAATTGGAAACGAATATGCGTTTCAGTTGTGCACGTGGTTGTTAAGTAAATATATTTATTAAGTAAGACTTCGGTAACATATCGCTCGGAATTAATAAACTCAATTTTGCAATACAAATTGCAAACTTTCTCACGGTACCAAGAAACGCTTGATTGCGACAAGTAAAATGTTACTCGCCACATAATATTTGTTTTAATTGTTTCTTTACTGCGTAACAAATAATTAGAGATTGAACACAAAGATGGAAGAAATCAAGGTAGTATGTTCGTCTGTTTTTGTTTAATAATCAATTAGATGTTTGACGAATTACTTTTGTGAAAGATGTATGGTTTGAAAATGCATTGACGTGAAGAAATGCAACTTTGAGCGCGTCATTTCTTTGTTCCATAATTTGAAACGATTAGGCAATATGTCGTAAAAATAATCAATTAATTGAAATGCGATCAATTTGATATATTTCGATTATTCGACTATTAGTGATAATAAAACTATTTTTTATCTTACATAAGCAATCGACTGTTAAGAAACTGCAGATAGCAATCAAACGAGAAAAAAAGAAATTCAATTACAAAATTTACTATTAATAAATTTGTTTACATTATTTATTTACGTAACGAAATCCGAACATAATTGTTCTTTTACGAAGTTATTTAGAGCCGATATACAGCCGACATAACCTCACTTCTCGAATATCGTACACCGTATCGTGCATAGCATAACAAAACAAAATAAATAGCATTCGCTCGATCAAAAAAAAACGACTCGCGGGCTTTTTTGAACCCGCACAATCGACGACGAGCGTTCGCGTTCGACTCGTTACCTAACGTTCATAATGACTATTAAATAACGAGACTTTGTATCATGTAACGTCTAATTCCGTCCGCCAGCGTTCTTTTCTCTCGCTTTTTCTCCGCCCTCTCTGTCCGCCTCCGACCCCCCGCCCCTCTATTCTTCATTTGGACGTCTTCTCGGTTGAAAGTCTGACGGCTCGTTCCAGTTGTTATTTTTACAGCGCGTTCATAATCATCCCGTTCGTGATCGCGGTCACTCGAGGAAATTTCATTGCACAGTAGTATGTCTCAAATTAAGAAATCAATAGGTCGTCGCCCAGACGCGCTCGGGATGGCGAAAGATATAGAGCGAGCATTGCTTTTAGGGAGAGAATCGAGGACGCGTTGTTATGGAAACAGCTCGATCGGTTTCCGGCGATCTACTCTATATCGGGGACAAAGCGTTATTGTTGCACGACACACTTTTTTGCACTTATTCATTTCGCGATCGCTCCTTGGGGACGCGCCGAAAATGCCAAATTAGTTTCAATTAATTCGAATTAATGCGATGGAAAACGACTGACGTTGCCAAAAATGCGCGAACGACCAAACAAAAACGCGCCGCACGATTTTTAGTACATAGTACATTTATATTCGGCGCTCGTACTTTTTCGTATAATTTGCTAATTTAAATTATTAATTATATAATTAACCGCAACGATCGCGATACGCAATTAATTGCCAAATTGAACCGCGAAGTGTGCTACGAATAAATGCCGATTCCAAATTCGTTTAATTTTTAAATTTGTTTATAATATTTCAATTAGAAAATGAACGACAGTAATGTAAATTTGATTGATGTAATGCAATTGGAGTTGAATTGAATTAACAATTGTGCCGTTTGTAATTGTGAATTTAATAATAATAAATAATTAAATCGAGTAGAAATGGAAATTTACAATGTTACACATTTTAAAACGAAATAATGATGCAAGTAAAATTAAATTCATATTTAATTGTTATCGAATTGTAAACTCGTCGTTTCATAATTCGATATTTAACAATTGTATTCATAGAGAGCGATATCGAATTGACGAGATTTTAATTGAATATTAAGAATAAAATAAATGATAATGCGGTTGAAATTATTTAAGATTGTACATTATTTCTGTTAAGCGAGTGCTTGATTTGGCGGACATTTTGCGACGTGCAATATTCATGCGAGAGTTCGTTTACCGGCTACAGTATCTCGTCGTTTGACGCTGATAAAAATAATTCAGACCATCGCGGCGTTAAAATTATGCACGCGGACGGAATTAGACGCGAAATGCTCAATTTTTGCGACCCCTTTGACGAAGCTTTGCTTGTTGCCGTCTCCATTTTTAATGTAAGTTTTATTTTTTGTTTAATTTTCCACTTTTTTATTTTATCAAAAACCCGAGAAACGACTCTTTTTATACGCAATCGCGATTTAAATAATTTTGTAACAAATTTGCCCAAATAGAAGAGGGCAATTGCTAATTACAAAAATATGCATTTTTGTGCTTCATTCCATTGTATATTTGAACATTTATCGCCAGAAACTGATCGTGCGGTTGATTTTGCATAATTGACTGACTTTGTTTTTATTTTGAATGCATTCAAGTAAACTTTTCTGTCTCAAACAATATTTTTCTCGGCGAATTGGAATCTGGGCTTCGTCGTTTCGCGAGCAAATATTTGTACAGTTTAAGTTTCTTTTTGTTAGATGAACGATGAGGTAATGCTAAATTAATAAGACGTATACATCGTAATAACGCGTGTGATAATTCACACACTGCGAGAAGATATAGCAATAAAATAGTTCGTTCGTCTTGTCGCGCTCGCAATTGCGAAGATAATAAACGCGTAGAATTATTTATTATTGATAAATTTGAAATGCAATGACAAAAAACCGGTTGCAAACCAGATTCGAACCAAACAATTCCAGCTTCGACTTTTATTTAAAAAGATTGCTTCGATTAATTCCATTATTATAACAATTAAGAATTGCAAAATGTTCGAGCTTAATTAACTTTTTGCTTAAATTCACGATAAAACAATTATTGTTTCTTAAAATACCATTAAACATTTATTTTTGAAATGATGCATCTTTTAGTTTGAGTTAAATTCGATAAAATAATAAAAATTAGAAAATAGTGCAGCACAAAAATTGATTATAAATACCAGGAAGCATTCACAATTTTTGTTTAATTTAAATATTTTTTGTCATTTTTATTTTTCTCTCTCTCTCATTTTGGCCAATTCTCTTTGCGATATAAATGAATAATTTGGCATTCGGATAAGAAACATTTGCGTCATTCTTCTTTTTCACGAACGTAACGGTTAAGACTATCGGTTCGAGCTAATCATCGATCGAACATCACTGGATTTAAATATCCTCGACTCAATTTCCACGCGATGTTACGGTCCAGTGAATCGCCTTGGATTGTTCGAAACTGAATTTTGACGATGAGCCCAACTAGTCGAATAAGACCGAACACTTTGAGTGGCTATTCATTTCAAGTCATTTACAGTTACCTTAGACAACGTCTAATAACAAATTCAAACGCTAAAAGAATACTTAATGGAATGCGGTAACAGTAGAATTATACGGCGGTCACTTTATTTACATTTTATTACGTCATTTTCCCCATATTCCAATTCTAAACACTCTTTGATTTTTTTCAACGCGCACGTAAAATTACTTTGTACAAAATAATTGATTATAAACAATTTTACTGTAACATTTACAATATCCAAATATCGAAACAAAAAATTAAACTTTCATTCCAATTCCAACAGTTGTTTATTATTTTCCGAATTCCGCTTATATATGTTCATTTTCAACACTCACAACATTCAATAAACCTACAACACCAATATTATTAATGCAACGGAACAATGACGATTACGACACGTAATTGATTACGAAGTAATTTGAAAATTGTATAACATGCATTTTTGCACGCGCTTTATTTCTTTCGTACGCGAGATGCATTGCCATAAAAATGTTTATCGTTTAATAATAATTGATATCCTTAACAACCAATTCTGAAATTTACATCGAACATCGAAGCGAGCAAAAAATTGCGAATCGATAATTCGAACGAGCAACATTGATACATCGCCGTAAAGTAAGTCAGGCGCGTCTTTTGCCCGCAAGTTTTATGGCGTCGTTTAATTTTACAACGCACTTTTTTTACGACAAAAAGCCGAAGATGTGAACAGAGTGTGTTGTCGCGGGACAAAAAGTGGGAGGGGGGGATTAAGACGCCGGTTTTTGCCCCGCAGTCGCTGGCAATCAATAATGCGGCTCGGGTCCGGCGGCGAAAAAAAGGATCCGCGTGCGAGCCCGTCTTCCAGTGACATAATGCGTCGTTACGGTTCCTGGCGGAAGTGTAAGTGGATCCGAGACGGGGCCCGTAGACGGGGCATACGGGACAGATGTTTCAAGGTCGATCGCTGACGAGAGCGCCGCTGGTGCGCGCGCGCGCGCGCGAGTTGAATGACTCGCGGGGCGTCGACCGGAGCGTAGACCCCGCGCGCCACCGTGTCCCACCTGCAGCGGGCCGCCCGCAACACGGAATGAGAATGCGCGCCGCGGACGATCCTTCCTTCCTTGGCAAAATGGCAGGAAACGTAAGATTTAAATGCGCGCGGCTTTTTTCCACTTCAGCCAAGAGGAATGATTACGGGAGGGGGAGGCGGCCTTTAAAACTCGACGACTCGCTGCGGTGGCGTTCTGGATGCACAAAGTAGCTGGGGCGAAACGGAGGCCGCATTTCTGCTTTGGGCGATTAGAAAAGTAGAGTCAACTGGGTCTTTGTTTATGTTGAGTTGATGTCGACGTTTGTTTGCTAATTGTAATTTTGTTTAATTTTGAAGCAGAATTTAAATCTACGAGGAACTTATAATTATATAAATAATACACCCAGTTCAGTTTGTGTTCCAAAAACTTGAAATTGGCGAAAAAAAATTTTTCCATTTTGCACTTTAAATGACATTTTCTGTCTCACTGCATCAGGGATGTCATTTAGATGAAATTTCACAAAATCTTGAAACATTAATTTTTTAGCCCTGGAAATATTTTCAATTTTTATTTTTTTATTTTAAATAATAAATTGAATTTTCCTTAAAATCACATTTAAATATACAAGTATATTTAAAGTATAAAACTTTATTATTCTGACGCAAAATTCAATTCTCTTCAAGAAAAATTTGATTATATAAAGATTAGATTAATGATATTAGCACAATCCTAGTTTTTCTATTTAAACATTTTTCATTTTTCAATAGCATTTTTCTGATAATTTGGAAAATTTGGAAGAATGAAATGAATATTAAAAAAAAATGTATTATATCAGTCGAAGATTGTTCAGAAGTTCATTTAATCACCTGCTCTGTCTCGGAAAATTAGAAAAGCGATCTCTGGGAAAAGTTTTTATAGGTCTCGTTTGGATTAAGATTCGTTAAATTGTAGCCTAGGTCGTGTCCGACGTGACCTAATTAGAAAAGAAGGTTCATAAATAGATAGATCGTTCCTTTTTCTACCGCATTAGATCTGAAATTAAACATAAATCTGCTTGATTGTGATTTGCCTTAGCCAGGTTTAGGTTTGAACTTAGACCTGAACAGCTATGTTTATGTCCGATCAGAGCTGTAATTTAGTCATGGACACTCAAAGTATCTGGTATTTAAAGTATGATGATAAAATCTTGAATATATTTTTTCGGGTAAACAACAAATACAGAAAATGCTTGCACAGTTTAGTCAGGATTATTGATTAGAAAATGTGAGCAAATATAATTGAAATTTCAGTTTTAATAATAATAATTATTTTATGGCGGAGAATTACTGTATAACAATGTCATTCTTACTGAAATTGCCAAACATTTTAGCAATCGTGTATTGCAAATGTTGCCAATTACGGTTTATTATTCCATTTGTTTCAATAAGCATTGTTTGAAATTACCACTGTTTTATATATATAATATTGCACTTTAGTGGTTATCATATTCCATATATATATATAGAGTTGGAAAACAACCAATCAAATAAGTTTGTTCCAAAACTCCAAATTGAATCAATTGAGGCATTGAAGGGTAAATCGTACCTCCATTTTCTAACCATAAGATAATTTAGTGGTGTTTGGCTTGAAGAAAAATAAGTTGCCCATACGAATTCAAAATTATCTAGCTAATTTGATTGATTGGCTGAAATAGATCAGTTAGCAGATACGCTGTCACAATTTTTTACAAACTATCTTATCTCTTTCTTTTTATAAAGTATAAAAAATGAATTTATCCCCAAAAACAAATACCTACATTCTTTAATCAATTCCATTTCTCATGATTAAATTTATCACACTTCCTAGAGTAATAAATATTTAAATTTATTTAAATTCTTTCTTCAAGATGATTTTGAACACAGATATTCAAGATTTTATACAATTGTATATGTTTAGTTAATAAATTTAATTTATTTAAAAAGGATATTTTCAAATTTTGGATTTTTGCTTCAAGATCACTTATCATTTTTTTTTTATTACTTATTATTATTTTTTTAAATCTTCAATTTATATTACAACTATAAAATTATACAGTATTTTTATTCTACAAAAATGTTCTTCTTCAACTTATAAAATTATCCAAACGCACAATGTATAAACTCACGTTAATTCTATCAAAAAGTTTATTTTCAACTCCGAGTCTAAACTTAAGTTTACCTTGTTGCAACTTTAATATGACTCGAAGCTAGTTGCTAGCTTAAAAATCAATTACTTTAATGAATAAAACAACCCATTTGGACAGACTTCTAATAGTTCCAAAACAGATTCTTTTATTTTGAATGCACACGTTGTTCTTTCGACGTATTGAACGCGGCGCAAAGAATAATCATTTTTAGTAATACGTTTTAACATTCAAATTATTCGTATTACTCGTTCATGATGTTCGTCTCGAACGCGGCGTACTTTAAATTGGTCTGCACGACACGTAGGCGAGCATATCTTCCGGGATTCGGCCCCTCTTCAGCGCTTCGAGCACCTTTTATGTAAGAGGCGCTCGAGAGGAACAGTTCGTTCCACGAGAAAGGAAGACGAGTCGAGAGTAAATTGCAATTAATTCGACTAGATTGGAATGGGTGTCCCGACAATAATAATCGCGAAATCAAAGTGCCTGGCTAAATTTCCGACCTGATGTACGATATCTGCAAAAATTATCGGCCATTTTGTACAAATCAACTTCCCAAGTAAAAAATGGATTCAGTTCCTAGGCGCTATGTAGATAAACTTGACAGGGCTGTAGCAAGTTATAAGCTAAATACTATCTAGGAACTATCTGGATTTCCAAGTAAAAATTGGTTAGGCTGTAAATAAGTTTGAAAAAGGCACTGATGAGGTAAAGCCTAGTTTAACTTGTTTAAATAAAGCTATGCAATCACGATTAAAGTGTTCGGCAGATTAAACTCGACTAGTTGAAATCTACTAAAATTCAGATAGTTCCTGGATAGTTTCTGGTTTATAACTAGCTACAGCCCTGTTAAGTCTAAATAGCGCCTAGAAATATACAGCAAGACTTTACTAGCCACCCCCTGGCTAGAAAACAGTAAAGACTAGCCAATTACTTGTCAAAAGCTGGGCCAAATTTTTACTTGGGTAGATGCGAACTAGTCAAGGTTAATCTGCCAAGCACCTCGTGATTGCATAGCTTTATCTAAAGAACTCTAACTAAGCATTGTCTGATCTAACTGACAAGTACCTTTATAGTAATTGCATACACGGAGAAAAATTAATTATATAAATTACTATTTTAGCTAGTACACCGAGGATATACTTTAAACAATATAAACAAGTACTATTTTGGATAATAAAATGAATTCATATACTGGTACATTGAAACAGGAAAGCATTCATATTTTACTATCTCAGATAGTAATTCTTTATTTCTTGAAAGTATATCCACGCTCTACTAGTAAAGATAGTCATTTGTATAATTCTGTTTTCTCACTGTAGTTTCATCTAAACAAATCAAACTATAGGCTTTTCCTCGTCAGGGCCTTTTTCAAACTTGTTACAGCCTAGGTAAATTTTACTTGGGTTTTTGTTCATCTACAATTTTAATCCAAACGCTAAAATTGCACGTTTTAAATTTTGTCAATCAATCACGTTTTAAATTGTTTTTAAATTGTTTTATCATTAAACACAAAATGAAATATAAAAAGGAAATAGGATTTGTATTAGGACTCCAAATGAAACTGTATCGTAAGCAAGCGACCGACCGTTGCGGAGGTTTAGCATTTTAATGGAAAGTCGATCTGAAAAGTCGCACACCGGCGCACCGAGCGTTCGATTCGTTACATAAAGTCAAGAATAAAGGAAAGTAAACAATGATTTATGGATGCACGATAACAAATATTCATTAAGAAAGGATGCTTGGAAAAATGAGAACCAATGGCCGAGCTTCGCGGTGAGAGATAATTGAAGTCCGATAACGGAGAACAGTTGAATCATTCATCAGCAATGAAGAAAATGTGCCGATCGTGATTTACGGCGGAGCAGAAAATGCACTTATCATAGTTAATTGAACGATAATCAAAGATCGCTCATTG
>JABFPK010001074.1:0-12690 GCA_022817445.1 Habroteleia sp. ZL-2020
TTCTAAAAAGTAGAAAAAAATCAAAATAACGTGGAATAGGACTGGCACAAGCCTGGAAACAGCATGGCATATGGCTGGGTCGCGGACATGAGCCAGCCTCATTCCATGCTGTTCTTTTCCGCTCGGGTTACTCACCAGACTTGGATGGGTCTGCTTACCATTTACTTACATCGATGATACATGCACTTTCAAAGGAACATTTCACAATTTTCACGAAAATGTTGAAAAATAACTTGACGAATGGTTTGCCTAAACCCTAGTAGAAATTTTGTCAAGTTTCGGGTCGGGCGCTAGCCAGTTTTTCTTGTTTCAATTAGCATTAATTGTTAATTATATTATTATATAAAATAGAATAAAAACAATTATTAAAATCTATATAATGACGCATTAGCGTTTTGTACTAGCGCCTGACTAGCGCATCCCAGTAGCCTCACACTATACACATCCTAATAGCGCCATATCCGTGCAAGGGAAAAACTCGTCACATTTCTACCAGGGAAATAATATATTTTCTTTGGCGAGATTATACAGAATTATACAGAAAGATGAGTGAAATGTTATTTACTTTTACTATTAATTTATTTTGAATATTTCACTGAAAGAAATGTAAAGTTTAAATGATATTGTTTTAGTTTTATTATTTGTTGTTTTAATTTCTTTGTCATACAAATACTTATAGATATTGTAACCAAATAAATTAGTATCGCATCGAAAGTAATTTTAATCTTTCATCCAAGTTTTTAATTAAACATTTTGATAGATATCTGAAGATTTATAGTTGGATATATCGTGACAAAATATTTTAGCTTTAGTTGGTTTAGCTATCTTACCTATTACATTGGAGTCACACCAAAAGCATTCTTGTTGGCTAACCCAAAGTAAATGGTTGAATGACTGCTACTCAGGTAAAAAAATTATGTTATATATGCAGACATATATATGGTATATATACAATATATATGCATATATAAATGTATATATGAATATATATATCTTATATCCCGATGCATCCATGTCTTATAAAATACAATAAATAAGAAGATGTGCATAAAAAAATTCTGACAAAGGCGCCCTGATATGGACCTAATAGTCCTAATATCAAATTAACTATAATAGTATGAATAATAGTGATGAAATTTACTACCGCGAATCGCATTTTGTTTGAAATTAATTTCTGAGTATTTATCTGTAGGTATCATAAATATTAACTTGTCTATAAATGAAAGAGAAATACTACTTGATATTAAACAATTAGTACAGAAAAAAAAGATTACTAACTTTATTAGAATAGTGTTTATGTGGTTTCTAAAATCAAAAAAATTCTATCCTGACTTGTAAATGACGGTAATGCGTTTAAAATTATAATCAAAAAGGTAAAATATTTTTACTAAATGAGATTATAGTGTAATATTTATAATATTTTTATAATCTTTACTTATTTTTATTCGCAGTGTGAATAGAGTAATGCATTTCTACTATGTTTACAATTATAACTTTTAAACAGTATTACATATATTAAAATATTAATAGAAATAATAAAAGCTGAATACACATTTGTAACTAAAGCAATTTAAAAGATTAGAATATTTGAGACATTTTCATATCCTTCAAAAACAAAAAATTAAAAAATGATTTCCCGTGTAAATAATTGCTTAAATTATTCGCAAGCATAATATCTCTAAAAATGATTTACAGATATTATGGCTCGAAACATTGTAGATTTTGGACATTTCCAACGGTTTTGGTTCTAAATACAGTATAACTATGTGAATCGCTGCAACTATTGCAAATTCTTGTGAGTGCGCATTTATTCAGGAACGCGGGTATCGCGCGTTGTTTCGTTGCTCCAACTCTCTTCCCCCCATCTCGAGCTCAGAGATTAAACGAGACCTGGAATAGAGAAAGAGAGGACGAGATCCACCCCGCGGATGATCCCGCCTCTAAGGATCCGTCGTATCTCTACGCGGGGGTGGCGGCTGCGGCATGGTTGGGGAACACCGGAAGTCGCGGGCTACCTTCGGCGCAGACTCTGATACAGCCAATCGTCGGTCCGCCGCTGATAACGACGCGACCAAATACGTGTTGGCGACGCGACCGAATCCGCCGGTCCACGAGTTAAGGACTCTTTATCCTCCGGCACTCGGCGAATTGGCGTACCGTCGCTGACTTAATTCCGATTCAGAGTCAACTCGGAGATTAATCGTTATTGATTGAAGTGAGTGCCACCGGAAAGAGTTCAAAGGGTTGTATTGGGCTTTACGGGGGTTCAGTTTGATTATTTGGTGACAGATTTGGGTGGCCGTTTTGTGGTGGGTTGTGAGCAGCTGTAGACCGTACGAGTACCAGAAATATCCCCGCACTGACGGTAAGTACAATCTTACAACTTTTGGTTCTTTATCATTCTTTACTATACTGATATATGTTGCGATATCCTAAAACAATTTCAGTTTTCATACCAAATTTAGTCTCGTTAATACTATATATCACCGAAAAAAATTAAACACTATCACGGAGAAAAGTAGAATTATGCAATAAATTTCAAACTTTGCTGGTTCAGCAAGAATAAATATTATAGAGTTACTATTTGGGATGGTAAAAATGAAATGCTTTTCCGATTTTTATTTATTGGCATATGGATTTTTTTCATATCTAAGATATTTTATTTTTATATCATTTAAACTATCAACTAAAATATTTTAATTTATGTAATTTTTTTCCATATACCATTCGTATTTTAAATATGCAAATTATCATATATTAAACCGGTGCATAATATATATTGTACTTATCAAAAAAATTAGTTTTTCTGCACGCGTGTGAGTAATTATTTCTATAATTAAACTTGTTGCATATTAAAAGTAACGATTCCAAATCAATAAGAGCTTACAACATAATTAAGTATTTGCTACTATCGTGGGATATATTAAATTTGACTAAAAAGTTATCTGCTTTGACATTAACATAACTTTGTCAAAAAACAGTCACGAAACACATATCCTGGTAGAAGAAGTGCAAATCTGATCCCTTAATTACGTTCACTTGACGTGCCTTGCAAGGTATGCTAATACCAACAGTATAATGTTAGTTAAATTGCACATTAAATACCTAGCTGTCATAACTGACTTACGAAGAATTTTTATATATTCATAAAAGTATTTGAAATGAAAAATTTTAAATAAAAATTAATTATAAAAAATATTAGAACAATATTATTCATTGAAATTATACTTTCAAATCAAATTATAATTAATAAATCATTTTAGTTATAATAAATGGTAACAGTTGAGAATCATAGTGCTTAATAGGTGATCATTATGACAGCATTTCATTTTAGTATCGAGTTACAGTGATTCATCAAATTCGGTGATCCCTCCAAACTTATAATAACTTATTCTTATTCTCATCAGTCGTTTTCTGCCTTGAAATGTGCAAAATGTAATTATAATTTAAAATTTGATTAATTTTTACGTAATTTTATACTACATACTGTATGTATTTTAATAGAGAATAAGTTAGAAAACCGTATAATACAATAATAAAGTGATACTATATATTTTTCAATATATCCCAGATAATTATAAAAAAATACAATATTTATTAGATGACTTAATATTTAATTTTAGTATCATTGTGTTATATACGTAAATAATTATATATATAAAATTATATTAAAATTAGTAAGAAATCTCTCAGAATTTAATAATTAACTACGAGTAAAATTATGTATAAGATTAAATAAAAACATAATCTCATGCATAACAAAATAGCGCGTAAATCAAATAATGTTCCAAAAGCAGGGCTGAGAATAAGATATTATGTGAAATCTATTAAACGATAAGTTTAAAGTAAAGGATATATTTTTAAAAGAATAGAGATTATGACACTTGAATTCAAGAGAAAATGATAGAATGTTAATACAAAATTGAAGCATAACATATTTTTATCTAAAATGTAAGTACACTAAGAAAAATTGTACATGATAAAAAATTACGTATTATGTATACACTGAAAAACTTTTTGATGAAGTAGAAGTAAACATTTAGTAAACTATTGAACTGGTATTGTCATAAGTAATTTATATTCCACGGAGGATTAAACGTATTTACTTGACGCCGCATTCTAACATGAATTAATCAGTTTACCTGATTCAAGTAAACATTTTCTTGATAGACCTGAACTGTGTTTGGAGGTTATACCGTCGAATCTCAAAGACACAGCTGAATCTGGATCGAATTGATAGCCGACCAATCACGTAAAACGTCCGTCGACTCCCAGTATATGTTTACTTGATTCAGGCAAACAGTATATTGGAGTCAGTTATAATACAATTTTAAGTGTTTTAAATAAGTGGAGTAAACGTAAAGTAAATATAAACGCTAGATAAATGTGTTGAACGGATGATAGAATACTTTACACTAGTAGTAAGTGGACAATTTAGGTGTCGTAAGAATATTTCTTCAAGTAAATATGTTTATCTCCAAATGAGCTAAATTTTTTTCATTGTATTATTACATTTAAATGAAAAAACAAGTGTAATTTAATCTACACTGAGAAAAAAGTTAGAGTAAGTTTAGCAATATTTTCTGGCCCAAGAAGGATATACTTGCATTATATTCATATTTGCTATATTTTATAAGTAAATATATTACAAATTCTGAATTAAAGTGTAATTTGTGTCGCAAATTATCTTAAAAATTATATCAGATATTGATATACTTTAAGTATATTCCAGTTGGGCTAGAAAATATTGCTAAACTTACTCTAACTTTTTTCACAGTGTAGTAATTGTGATTTTGTTTATAGGCATTCTTATATCAATACAACTGTATATACAACTGTAGTAAATTATTGTAATATAAAAAAATATCTCGGTGCATATGAAGAAACAAATAAAATTTAATGTAATTTATAATAAATAATTTAATAATAAATTGATAATGCGAATTAGAAAATAATTATATATAAGAAAATGAACCACCCCGCGTAAAAAAAATAAGTCTGTTAAAAGTCTGGCCAAGTCTAACCAAGTCTGACCAAGTCTGGTTTAGTCTGGCCATACCAAAGTCTGGCATACTATTTTTTGATAAACGTTAAATTTTGAAAACAAGTCTGGCGGTCCATACTTTTATAGTTTGGAATAAATATGGATCGCCAGACTTCATTAGTCCAGCAGGAGTATGGGCGACTAGACTAAAGTAGTAACTACAAGATCCGCAAAGGGGAAGAAAGTCTTCGTTTTTTCCTCAACTAGATGAGGAACTCAAATTTATAAAAAAAGATGCTTTGTGAGGAAGAATTCAGTTAAAAACAAGAAACTTTATAATTCGTTAACGACTGGGATTGTTTCTGACCGTACAAACAAAAACTGCAGAAGTTCAAAAACAGAAACCAATTTTGAAAACAATTACACTTCTAAATTTTAATTCTATAAAAAAAAATCATAAACTCTATTTTAGCCAGAACTTCCAAGCTAGATTATATATATATATATATATATATATATATATATATATATTATTATTAAATCAGTAATAACCCAGTATTGCACCAAGGGTGCAATGGCTCAGTATTGGACCGGTGCTGGAAGCCAATAGTTGATTGTTGATGCTGGGCCAGAGTAAATTGGTGTAAAGGTCCCAGTATTGCGCCGTTGGTCGACTGCTAACGGTCGTTCACTGACTTTCAGTAGAGGGCCATTGTGCCAATCAAACAATTTCCATCTGCGTATTTTTGTTTGTTTACTCTAAAAATTATTAAAGTATAATAATTATAATTATTAAAGTAAAAAAACAAAATTATTATAAATATTATTATAATTACTATTATAAAATAAATTTGTTTTATATGAAATTTAAAGAAAAAATAAGAAAATAATTTTAAATGTATTAAAATGTTCTTTCATTTATTACGTGCATTTTGTGGAAAAAAGTAATAGATTTATAAGGAGTCTAAAGGTCAAAGTCAAAAGACCGGGATGGAACGTTTGTACGTTTCTCATGCATAAAAAATATATTGCTGCCGTCCGTGCGAGAGTTAAGCACCGTTACCAGTAACCACGTGCACACGCACACGTCCACGCACATAAAAGCTCTGACCAGACAATGCGTGCACATGCGTCTTTCTGCGCGTCAGATAACATTCGTGTCATGAGACGCGCGCCTTTTTCTGCGTCGCTGATACAAGGGTCGCTGTTGCTCTCCGAATGAAGCACTAAATTTTCACAAAACACAAAAAGGCATCAGGTTGCAATGTTCTGCTTAGTTTTTCGTGCAAATTCGGTCGAACACCGGAACGAGACAAAGGAGAAAAATTGTGACACATGAAACTAAAATGGTTATGATTATATTATTATTTTAATCAAGTGGCACGGATTTTAGAATAAATGAAGAAATGTTAGATATTTATTCTTTGCTTCATTTTTTGATTTTAGCTTATATATATACATCTATACTTAAGTATGTTGTACTTAATTTATATATTTTACTACATAATTTTGTCAGTCACCAGCAATATATCAACGATATACCAATAGTAATTTATACATTAATAGAATATAATAGAATAATCATGTAGCTCAGTTTATTTCTTAATATAGAAAATATTATCTTTGTTTAAATCAAAAATATATAGCAAAAGTATTTTTATTAATAAAAATATTGTTAATTGCAATAAGCTCAGATATAACGATCATGATAAGTTTACGATGACATTAATAATTGGAAGTAATTATTATTAGTTTTTAAATATATTAGGTTGTTTTATTTTATCATCAAATTCATATTTACTATAGCATACTATAGCACGTCTACCGAGAAAAATATTACGATAAAAAATGTTATATATATAGAATATTATTGCTGAAAAAGATATACCGTTTTACACGCAACGCAACAGATATAGGTGTAAAAATAGTTTTTTTGGTGCAAATTTTTTAGAGCAACTAAAAGAAAGATAAAAATAATTTAGTAATAACTTTATATGTTTATAGTTAAGAATATAAATTATATCTAAAGATTTTAACTTAATTGTTGGAAATACAAAAATACACAAATTTTATTGCATTAAATCGAGAAAATTACTAAATAAATTAAATGTTTTTCCGATATACATTTCTATTGACGAGTAAAATCAACAGTCATTATAATTATAATATATATTGGCTTTATTTCCCTTTTACTTTTTATTTCTTGATAATTCAATTAATAAATTATTTATTCTTTAAATAAAACTTAAACAGATCACATTAAATAGATTATTGTTATTTAAAATTAATTATTTTTGCAATGAATATATTTCTAATTCATTTCACGTTTATACATTTACGCACCAATATGGTAAACATTGAGACAACTATCTATATTATAAATACCATTGCCATCCTAATCATTATAAATTAATAAATCTATTACTCACATAGTCATTAGTAATTGTTTAATTAAATTGTTTCGCGATGAAATATAATTATCATACTCTTTCAAACTGAACCTCAACTTCCTAGACCATTTTGTTTTGATTTACAACGAAATTAAATTATTTGACTATTTGCATCTTCTTTGGAAAAATCAAATTTTCTTATGGCACTGAAATGATCGCTTGCAAATAAAGCACTTGTATATACATGGAGTGCATTCAAGTGCACACATGCTTCAGACGACATAAAATCGACACACGGTTATCACTTTCCTTCGCCATTATGTAATCTATCAATTTCTCACAATGCTTCGCTTGGAACAGATAATACATAATCACTTATGTATAAGAAGTAGCGCGTGATAAGATGAGAGTCAACTTTCAATGTCCTGCCTCTGAGCGATTGTGTGTGCGTGCATTGGATTCAAACTACGAATACGTGCGCGATTGTACGCCTATCGTCGTAATGAAATGGTATGTGTAAGATACATATGCTAGCTTAGACGAGGTAGCAGAGGGGTTTCCGGCGAACGTTAACAGAGTAACAGAGTGATGTAATGAGGCCC
The DNA here is from genome assembly GCA_022817445.1 of Habroteleia sp. ZL-2020. Classification (NCBI taxonomy): domain Eukaryota; kingdom Metazoa; phylum Arthropoda; class Insecta; order Hymenoptera; family Scelionidae; genus Habroteleia; species Habroteleia sp. ZL-2020. The sequence goes on from JABFPK010001074.1 coordinate 7,977, forward strand.
GGAAGCAGGCAATTTGCCTGCCGTTCGCGGCGGTCGCAGTTGCACGAGACAACGTGGAACCCGCAGTGCCTTCTTATCGGGTCCAGCGCTACTCGCTGCTACCAGGTACATCGCTAAAATCACACTGAAAATCCTCTCTACGTTTGATCAATTACTTCGGCATCTTGCGTTCCCAAACTCTACTAAACTATCACGTAAAGTGTAAATTTTCAATGTAATAATGATTATTTCAATTATAAAGTAATTTATACGAATCTGCCGCGAAACCTTGATTACATTATACAACGTATCACGTTTGATTATACTATTGAAATCGCGAGTGATTCGGATACACATTGTTGAGAAATCGAGAATAACTTTTATAAATGCTACGATATACTGTTTGACGTCGTGTTAAAATTTATGTAACTCTCATATTGAATTTAAGATATAATTGTAAAACGCATGTGTTAACAATTATGAGTAGATGTGGTTGAAAAAGGTTAATACAACTACATAACACCACATCTGTGTATTAAATCTAACACATCGTCAGATTGTGCAAGTGTTTGCTTTCATAACGGATTAATAGTTCGATTAGTGACATTTTGTAGTGCAGTTTTGTTATTGCATTAGGATTTTGGTACTGGTACAGTGCGAGGTCATGCTGGGGACGCGGCACGTCGTGCGTGGGAGTTTTGTTTGATTGGATGGAAATAGGAGGATTGGACTTGACTATTGTTCAGTTGAAGAAGCGGTTTGTTGATTACCTAAACGAGTAGTTGCGATTATTATTTCAAATCATTAATTTGCCGATTGCTTACAAACGGCAGTTTTATAGAATTGTCTTTTGATTTGACAATGAATATTGCTTATTACTGAATATTAACAAAAATATATCTTAGAAACTATAATTGATCTGAAAACTGAGATAATCAAATTATTAAAAACTAAAATTATTGGAATAAAAATAGATAATTCTATACAATTGCTTTATCATATTTACAATTTTTGTCATTTTTGATATATAGTATCTTTTTATACTGATAGGTTATACATACTCAAACTACAGTAATTAATTAAATATCACAATTTCGGCATTTAAAATATTGTAAAGGGGAGTGTAGGAGAGAGAGATAATATCAGTTTAATACTAGAAGTTTATATTATATTTCACAGTATCCCCCAGAAATATTTATACAGAGTACAATATTTAAAATAAGAATAATTTTTCTCATTTTATATTTCGAAAATGATTATATTTTTACTGTTAATTACGTGAATTAATAGGGTTAATACACAGTTGTCAATTATTTAGACAACTTAATTGAAAAGCGTAAATAATGGCAATCGTTTCACAAATACAAAGTTTTATTTAATACGCACGATTTGAATTATAGGACTTATCATTTCCCGAATCTAAATAATCGTAAAGTGAATAATTTAGTTGCATCAAGGAATAATGAAGAATTGAATGGAACGGATGCAAGTAATTATCTGGTCATGCATTTGTCTTGGCCGAGTATTGCATGTATCCTGTCTTAGTTTTCGTGTTTGTCCTAATTATACGTGCATCTCGGCAAACATGATCATATTTCATTAACTGTAAAATGATTCAGTATCACTGCGATTCATTTGGATAACTTTAATAAATTATGACCTCAATTTATAGAAAGGATTTGCTTTAACATAGAAGATATCAAGAAAAGTTTGATTTTGTTTTTGTTTAATTAATTTTCAGATTTGAATTTTTCATTATAACTATGCGAATTTTTTTGCAGATGTGTTAACAATAACAAATATTTAAATATATCTATGAATGTAGGAGTTATATGTACTATATAGGCGTTATAAAATAATTTGCCATCAAAAATTTCATTTCATTTTTTAAATATTTTTTTCTAGTTCCATGTTTTTATCAATTAAAAATAACAAATTAGTTTTATATTTATATCATTAATCTAAATTTATTTGTACAATTTTTAATGCTGCATAATATACAACTTATTAAAAGTAAGTTGAGTTGTTTCAAATACAATAAATATGTAACTATGAAATATGATATAAAACCTTAGTAGAAAGTTAATCGGACATTCTACGTCAAAATTTTGGTCCTGGTTAGGATGCAGAATGAATGTCTGATCGGGTTTGAAAAATGTTAGCAATAACGGACTCCAATATTGGATGTAGCCGCGGGCGCTGGCAAGGCCCCGAACATGCCATTTTATAAAATATATATTTTTATACGAACGACTATCTAAATGAAAGCCTTGTCAGGTGGTAATAACGACAACGACATCAAGAGATTGTTTTGGCTTTAGCGTGGAATTCTAATGAGGCTCAGACAAGGTTGACATATGATAACCATCTATCAAAGTATGAGTTTTTAATAAATATTTTACTTATAATAATATGATAATTTTAGTTTAGTTTATTTATCTTTGGATATTAAATATTAATTTAAAAAATAAGCTAGAAAACCATTACCAAGCTTGCTCCAAATAACGTTGTACTTACAAGATCCGCAAGAGGGTAGACAATCTTTCTTTCCCGTAACCAGATTAGGAACATGAATATATAAAAGGAAATGCTTTTTTTTGAGGAAAATTCAATTTAAAAACAACAAAAGTTATGATAAACTTTAACGGCTAGGAAGGGGCCGAAAGACTTCTGACAACTGAAGCAAAACTGCAAAGTAAGAACTGAAATTAATTTTCAAAATAATCATATGTCTATGTTTTTTAAACGGAAATAAAAAAAACATAACTAAATTTTTAAAACTAACAGCTCGATCTATTTTTATAAAGGGGGATCCATCAGAATAAACGCGTACAACATCTTGCCAGATGCTAATAATTTTTTCTACATAAATAAATAAATAATTATTTGTGCTATAGATACTATTTTTTTAGATACTATCTCAGGGCTCGATAGGGTTAACAGGCTCTTCTCAGGGCCATTTATTGACCACTTCTAAATTATTTCTACTAGGGAAGACGCGTCTAGAGATGATCGTGGATTTTATTAATATACATTTTTGTAAACAATAAAATAAAAATATATATATATAACAAATAAGTATTTTCGCTTAACAATTATATATATATAGTTTCATTATAATAAAGAAACATAAGCCCAAGTTTAACGATAAATTTTTGTTTAAATTATTTCATAATATAATGTTCATATTTTAATGATGATTATAATGATAAAAGAAGTTGATTAATTTTTCAATGTTTTGTTTAATGTTCAGAAGATATTTATTTAAAGATAAAGCATTTAATCTACTTATAGCCGTTAACATTTTTGTTATGTCGATATTGCAATATCTATTTACGTGTAGTTTCAATGAATAATATTAATAAAAATCTAACATTCTTTAAATTTCATATTAACTGCTTAATAATCAAATATTTATTAATTACTCTTTGATTTTCTATTGACATAGAATTAAGTATAGTTTTATTAACTCGTGAGTAAATAGACGTTATGTCTGCATTGTTAATACCTTTTACATATTAATATTGGTATAGTGTTATAGTTGTAGAGAAATAGAAAATTATTTTCGATTTAATAGTATTTCTGAAATACTTGAACTTGAATAAATTTTTAGTTATGTTGATTGATCGCTAAGCAACGTTGTGTTACATAATAATTACTAGTTGATTCAAGATTGAATCGACGTTTTGTTATTTTGTTTAATTCTGATAAAAGCACAATTATTGTACAAAAGATTTCTCATTCGAAATATCTTATATTTTCTTAACATAATATTTCATATTTTATTTTAAATTGTGTTTCATAATATGGGCAGTACTAAAAAACATTAAAATATAAATGTATAATTTTTTAAATTAATTTTTATATGCATTTTTAAATGTTGATTATAATTAATAATGTAAACAAGTTTTTAATCCAATATGAATGAGCGTACAACATTTTGGTAAGTATTTTTGGTAAATATTTTTATTCAAAAAGCATTTGCTACTTATTCAGTAGCAGTAAGATCTGAATCTAACATAAAAGAAGTCTAAAAAAATCGTTGGCAATTAACTTATCAAAATCTCAGAGCAAAACTGCTTCTTTTATCGGTATCACTACATTTATTTAAATACAAAAAAGGACATTACTAACTACATACATACAACATTAATTAAGTAAATTATTTGAATCTAAATAGAAAATAATAAGCGAAGGGCGTAACGATGGGCGCTTCTTAATAAATATCACGATTTAGTTAGTCAGAATTCGAAATAATCGGGACTTGACGTGACGCGCGATGTGGGTCAGAAAAGTCTAAATTTGCAAAAAGGCAAGCGACGTCGTAGAGTGTTGTGAAAACAATCTCGGGCGCAATTCTGGCCGCACGTGGCGCGCGTGACGCGGCCCCTCTCGCGGTGCGGGGATTTGCGGTGTGATTCGGACGCGCGCGTCAGTACGCGTTCGACAGTCCCGCGGTGCGTCTCGTGTTAGTAACGTGCGCCTTGGTTCAGTCATTTTGGTGCCACGTGGTGCTCGACTTTGACACAGTGCTTTTTGCGTGCACCCCGCCTCTTCCAGTGCAGTGATTCAACGATTGTTAAGTTCGATCGGCGAATCGTTTTAACTCTAAACTAAAACAAAATAAATAAAATAGTAAAATTTTGGTGCCAACTTAAAAGGAGGGAAAAAGTTTGTGGGTAGTTGGACTCTGAAGGATATTCTCCAGGACAAGGTCGCGGTGGACGCGATGCTG
>JABFPK010001075.1:0-12684 GCA_022817445.1 Habroteleia sp. ZL-2020
TATGCATGCTGTATTTTCACCAGAAACAATAATAACAACGTAATGGCAAAGCTTATACAAATGAATAATTTATAATAAAATAATTTAATCAAAAATAATAATTTAAAAATCTGTAATTTCTTTTAAGCTAAGAAAAACTGAACTCAAAAACAAGAGATACTAAAAAAATAAAAAAGATGTAAATACAATAATCTACAAGTAAATAACTGACTGCTTTTTTGATAAAGTAAATGATAAATGAAACTAAATTTTATTGCGATAATGAAAATAGAATATTATAAAATTCGTTACGTTCATTTCTTCTCTTCTTTATTAAGATATATAAGATTTGTATTATTATATAGAGCAAATCAAATATCTCCGAAACAAATGGTCGAACTCGTGAAATACATATTAACTCGAAAAAACTATGTATTTCATATTTTTTAAAGAGCTATATCCAATAATGTCAAACTTGATGAACTACTCTTATCTCCAACATTTATGGCGGGACAACTTTGAAATGTTAAAATGGAACCGACATTTCTTTATTACAGATTCCATTCTACGCCGTTAAATACGAAAATATTCTTAAATTAAAAATTAAATTAAATTGAAAAATATTCTTATTAAATATTAAAAAGAAATTATAGAAAAAGTTGTAATATAAGATTTTTAGATTAAGTGGTGAGCCTTGGGCGGAAGCAATTAAAAATTGTAGATATGGGTAGGGGGTTGAGTTTGGAATCTCATTGCTCAGCTTTTTATGAAATGTTAAAGTCGTGTTTTTATCAATTCGATACATTTTTCTCGAGATATTTCACTGTGTACTTTTAGTTCACCCTCTATATAATGATATTATACGATTATGTATAAGTCAACGTAAAAAAGAGGTCTAAATATTAATCCTCTTATGCATGTACATACATTCGAATGGAATATATTTTGATTCTGAGATATATTTTAATGAAGGTTTTAACTGCAGCAGATAACCATTAAGATTTATAAAATGATTTTTCTTTGTTTGTGCCTATTCCAACATCTCTTTGGAATAATGTATTAACCTTTTACACATTTGCATACTCATGTAATTTCGTAGTGCATAATTATTTTTTGGCCATAAAGAGGACGTGATTTAAAACAGAAAATAAAATGTCTTCCGCCAATAACTCGTAATTACGTAAGCAAAAAACAAGAATATCCGTTTATAATCCGGATTTTTCTTTTCTACGCGTAGCTCTGACTGTGTATCTGGAAACTTTTAAAATCCTCTTACACGGTTGCATACCTCGAGAAAGCAAAATCATAAAATTTAAAATCACGATAGTAAAACATGTGATCTATATCGTACAGTTTACGACTCACATCGTAAAACTTATGATTTTGATTGTAAAGTTGGTCCAGTGTATTAAACATATTGAACACTGTAAAATAAGCAAAATTTAACGAAAGACAATTTCTCCAATTACTAAAAATAAAAATCGTGAATAGCAAAATACGAACACATTTCAGAGCAATCAAATCATCATTCATCAAGATGATAACTTTAAGAAAATTAAATAATTCTATGTAGTTATATTAATTTCAATTAACTTATAGCAAAGTTTGTTTATTCCAACCTAGAAAGTCATATCATATTATGAGCATATTAATACTGTCGAACATTATAAACAAAATTAATTCAAAATCCGAATTTAATCATACATTGTAATCATTAATATACACAGAATTACATTGGAAAACTGTTTTCATGTTATATATCTACATGTATATCGTCACTAATTATGTTTAAGTATTAACCATTACAATTACATCAATATTTGTCCATTCAGATTTCAGTTGCGCGTTCATCTATGTTGCATTTCGTGTGATTCGTGCGCTCCTTATGTATACCTATACCTATAGCATCTATAGTGTGTTTACGTATATTTATATATGCAAATTATATTGAAATAAAGTAGCGAATAAATCACGGCACACATTAAACGACTCCGAAGTCAAATGTGTACTATTCGCACGCGGCTATTCGTTCCTGTTTTCCGGTACTTTCCCGATCGAGACGCTCATCACGTATCAAATGAAATTCGAAATTGTGGTGGTACGACAAAAGACATCCTGTCACGCGTGACGCGCCGCTAACGCGACTAAATGAAGGTTGGGCATTGCTGTCGAAACACGTTTCACCAACGAAAAAATACACCATGAAAATATATAAAAGTTGTGCGTATTTCTCCCTTTACAAGTTACTCGTATGCCAAAGCTAAGCGTATCGAGATAATTCGATGGCGAGATTACAGAGAGATTGTAATATTTCAATGACGCAACCATTACTGCGCGATACGTTTCTAAATTAATGACACACACCCTGCTTTTGTAGTTATTAAGCAATTGTTATAAAAACGTTTCACGCTTAACGCTCGTTTATTAGACAATAATTGTGAGATAATTTAGTTCCTTTGTGCTATCGCGTTATTTAACATTTTATCATAAAATGCGATAATTATTTATGTGAGATTAAATTTAATTGTACCTAGTAAAATTTAGTCGATTCTGATTAAATTTAACTTAACCTAGTTAGTTAATTATTCATTATTTTGTAGTGGTTATTTTGAAGTGGGTATTGAGATATTGGGTATTGAAAGTTCAATTGGATTAAGTTTAATAACCCTTCTTGAAACAAGATTATAATATTTATATGTATATATAATTATTCATATACTAAATTTATAGAAACAAAATAAATGTATTATATAATATTATATATAATTGATTACATTTTTAAATATACCATTAAGTATTTATAATATTTGTAACAAATAATTTTGATGTACACCCAGTCCCATCGAAAGCTAAACTCCTTACCTGACAAATAAATCCGTTTAAGTTGGCCGCACTGCTATCGAAATTAGAGTATTATTAATACGTTCCTAATATGAAAGTGTGAAATTAGCTAATCATTTCCATCCTTGTCTAGCCAATGACGATATTATATGTTCATTATTTATTTCATATATTGACAGATTATATGAGTTTTGTGAGGTTATATCAAAAGAAACGGAATAAAATGATCAATCTGAACAAAAGTAAGTTTATGTAATCCAATTAAGTAAATAATTAAATATAATTTTTATTATTAATTATTATTAATTATTAATTAATTATTATTAATATATGAATTATAATATTGTCAATATATGAAATAAATAAAGAACATAAAATATCGTCATTGGCTGGACAAGGATGGAAATGATTAGCTAATTTCACGCTTTCATAGTAGGAACGTATTAATAATACTTCAATTTCGATAGCAGTGCGGCCAACTTAAACGGATTTATTTGTCAGGTAAGGAGAGTTTAGCTTTCGATGGGACTGGGTGTACCTTTATTAGAATTAGTTTAAAAAATACTAAAAAAAATATATAAATTATTTGATAATTTAGGATAAATCAAATCCGTGAGTGAAAATTAAACTTGTATGTTTGTTTTAAAACTCTTTAAGATCGTAAAATTTCCCTTTTTACCAAACAATAAAATATTACTTGTTTAAGTATTCGAAAGCAGAGGTTCTTGAGATTAAAACGCTGCATTTACGCGTTTTATTAACAACGAAAACCAAGATAAAGCTGAGGTAGTAAAGTTCGAGGTATTTTTATGTGAGTTATGAAATTATATAATTAAAAAAGAAATCGAATTCTGTAAAGAGTAAATACAACGCTTAAAATATTATAAACGGTGTCGCAATTACTCAGCAGTTGAATTTTCTTAGAAATTCGTGAGGTCTGTATTTCTCTATACATCGTACACGAGCCAAGATTTTTAGTAAATATATATTTATATAATAGAATAAACATATAAATTAAGTAAAGTAATACAAACATTTTATAGAAAAAAGTTATAATACGTTATTTAAAAACTTCTTCATATTCATTGCACTTTATAATGAGATACAATAAAAGAATAAGGAATGGAACCCCATCAAAATTATATTAAGATAAGAGTAAATCTGTTTTACTTTCAGTAATAATCTTGCACTCGATTATGCACTCAAAAAAATTCACAAATAAATTTCCTTTCGTTTTAACAAGATCAATATAATCGAAAATTTGCGTACGATTTCTTAGAAATTCTTTCCAATTTATCGATAATTTATAATAAAACTTTGAAAGCTAAAAAGACATTCCAATAAAACAATTTCAACCAGATAATTTATATCATTTTCGATTGCTTTCACCGTAATAAATGTATTTCTTAATGATGTATTTTTAATCGTAATTTTTTTTTCAAAACTTAGTACAACTTTTTATATTTAATGGAGTTTGCACCGATCGTTTACTCGCATTAGAACTGAATAAAGTGCAATTTGCATTAACACAGTAGGAAATGTATCTCTTTCAGCATAAATCAATGATTGTGGCAACATGTTAAAATCTTACATTTTTCTACTCCGTATTCGGTATTTATTACGCATTTATTTGTTTAATTAATTTTCAATACAATTTTCATATTAAAAAAAGCAATTATCTATTTGTAATTTATTATTATAATTATTATTTGATTTGCCAATAATTATGTTCTTATAAGTATTGTGTAATAATATTATGCAAGTGCATTTAATTAAATTATAAATGCTCTATCAACATTTACAAAAAAAATTACGATTATAAATATATTTAACTTTATAAATATAAACTTTATAAATATATAAAATTATAAATATAATAGTTGTTACCATAGGTCCATATCCATTTGCTTTTTTTCATCAATGAATTGAAATGTAAAAGAAAAATGAATGACAATGAGTTGCGAAATATCACTCAGAAAAATATTTTATTTTATATATTTTATAATATAATTTTATATATTTTATTATGTGCAAATAAATAGTTTAGTTGGATATATTTTGTTGACCCAAACAAAATTTGTTGGTTGACATAATAAAATATTTTCTTGCAAATATTAAATATAATTAAAAAATAATATAGCGGATATTTAATATTTTCTTGATATTTATACAATATTTTGTTTTATATTTCTAAATATTTTATTTTCACCAAAAACATATTTATTAAATATTATTTATTTATTACATATATTATAATTTTGTATTTATTTATTAAATATTCATTAAATATTTTTTAAATATATGGCACCATGAGATAAGTAAAAGATTAAATTGCACTAAACATAATGGTGCGCTAAATATATACTATTGCTTCACCGGGTTTAAAAGATTTTAATGGAACTGTTCAATAGTCCAGTAGGCAAAGCGTTCGACTGACACCACAGCGTCCTGAGTTCGAATCCCTACAACGGGCGGCGTTTTTTCAAACGAAACAATTTTACCAATAAAATTGAACGAAATAATATAAGTAAAGTCGTATACAACAACTTTATCCGTGTCAAAGTTGATATACTATATATATATATATATATGGTGTAGTATATTAACTACAATTTTTGTTTGAGATAATTTAGTTATGCTTTTATCGAACAAAAAAAATTATTTATTTTGTGTGAACCAAAAATTTGGTTGGCCATATTTCTACTAAATTATTTTGTTGGGATAACCAAATTTTTATTGACTCAACAAAACATTTTTCTGGGTAATTATTCTTTTTTTCAATTGCATTCCTTCATTTATATCAAATTCCGTCGATTTCCTATTTACTTTGATGATGTAAACATGTAGAATCCTATCATATTGTATGAGACATTTTTCTGGAATTATATTCTGGATAATGAAGTATCCAATCTGTTATAAGGTGTAGAATTCTCGTATTCGGGCGATATTGGTATCTAGTTTCTTGCAGTTTTTCAATTTAGCCGACTAAAATTCAAAAGAACTAGGACGGCGATGTTTTAAACTTGTCATTTTCTAAGGATGTACTCAACTATAGCAATTTCATTTCAATTTATTTTATTTTCTTTGTTTGGCTCTAAGTGACCTATGTTAAAATGTGATAATTATGCAATATTAATGGAAATATTTATAACATATTTAAAGTAAACTGAAATTCATTTATAATTATTTTTTTGTATTTACGTGTGGTAGAATATAGAATATAATGAATAAAAAATAAAAAAGAGTAAATGTTCCTATTTGAATTAATTTAACACATGTAATTATACTACAAAATTTAATTTTAAACAATAACTTTAATTATTTATATCATGAAAAATACATTTCATTTATTAGTAAATTTCTGTTTAAAAGGCATTATTTGTCAAATTGATAATCATATCACCACCTGTATTAAATTTTAATTTTGTATATCTTGTTATAGTATATTAATGATTTAATACGTTATTAATTAAATTGTAATTATAAGAGCCAAATTCAATGATTACATAATGACTGAAAACAATTCAATTGATCAAAAATTCAATTATTGCAATGATATGATTATATAATTAACGAAACATACTATATACTTTAGTTAAAACATTTCACTTTATTATCTATTCTAAGCTATATCAAACATTTCTAATCACTTTCAACTTCTTTAATTTAAATTAATTATAATTTTGTTATAAATAATTTTATATATATTCAAAATTTGATAATTTAAAAGTTAAAAGTTAAAATTCTCTCGTATTTTTATACTTCACATTACCTTAACATATTTAATATGTACAAATATTATTCTTCAATTTTTTGAACATGCAATTACAGTAAAAACAACATTTTTATGCAAAGGCAGCTCTTCTTTATACATTACTTCAACTACATCAATAAAATATTTTTGTATTTTGTATTAAACGAGTTAAATCTCATTATTGATAAATAATTTCATTTAATTATTATATTTTGAACTCTACTGTCACTCTTCATGCACCGCTAAGGAGCATTAATATCGATCGTTTACAAGTGCATGTACATACTTTTTACCAAACTAAAATTGTGGAGTTTCGTTTCGATGATTCTATATTGATTTAAAAATACGATGGAAAAAATATATCGATGAAAGTTCAAACATAAATCCAGCGGTTATTTACCTTTCAGAGATAACAAACAAATGAAAGAATGAAATAAATATTGATTCTGCCCGCATTTTTTATAATAATTAAGAACCGTGAAATCGTACGACACTAATAGAAAATATTTGAACGCCCAATTGGAAATGTGCGTGATGAATATGTTTGTCGATAATATTATAGAATTTCACGGGTGAACAAATTGATGTTGATTGTGGATAATTTAGTCGTTTATTGACATTCCATCGACGATTCAAACAATGACTTCGACGACCGATTTTTAAGCACTTTAGCATTTTCATATTTGACAATTTGTAATTTGATGAAAGCATTGGACACCATATGTGAATAAAAAACTCAATAATTCTTTTAACGTAAAATATAAAAACAAATAATATAGGTAGTATATATTAATAGTGAATTATTAATGAACAAAATATATATTTGCATATAGTGTATTTTTTCTTGTCCAATTGTCAGAGTGTGCACACAAGTTATTATTTGATTTATATTTTAAAATTTTAACAAATGGTATACAAATATAGAATGATATGCAATTATTATATAAATAGGAAACAGTTGTTATATTAATTAATATAACAAAAAAGAGTTAAATTTTAATAAATTCGTTAATATTACCAGCGACAAATGCATATAATAATATCTTAAATGTATCTCTATTTTGTTTTATTTTAATACAAAATTAAACAAGAGATATATCACTTGAAAATATTTAATTATATTTCCTAATTCTAATAAATTCACATAAAAATTGAAAAAGAATATTTATTGAGTTTAAGTTTATTAAATTTAGCATTTAATATTCTAATCATATTTATGCCCCAAAACTGAATATTAAATAATAAATATAATTCTACAAATTATATTATAATGAGATTATAAAACTTAAGGAAAAATATAACAATACATTTATCTATCTATATATGTATATATTCCCATTATCATTTCATTCTACACTATATGATTGTCAATGAAGAAATATATTAAACAACAGAAATAAAATTCAAGAAAACCATTGTTTTAAAAATTAATTAAATAATATTTTAATATATAAGTTCTTACTTATTATTTGAAAATTTTCATTATAAAATGAAATATCATCATAATCTTAATCAAGGTGATTATTTTTTGCCCAATTTTTAATCAGTTTTTTTTAGTTATGTATATGTACACAGACATATCACAGTATTACATTTATCAAATCATACCTCAATATTTAAAACACTTTAATTATCTTCCTTTTTCCTTAGTTTTTTCGTATAAAAACGAGAAATAGCGAGAAAGTTCTCTACGGAATTGTAATCGGTAGCGTGGAATAAATCAAATTAAGAGGAAGGTTTTTTGATTTTAGCTTTTCCGCAGAGTCACAATGCAGTATCTAGGATAAATTGTCTCACTCTGGGTATTGTAGGTTCTTAAATCTCAAGCGCAAAAGTTTATTCATTTATCGATTACAGAATTTGTAAGTTGTCGGATACCGCGGTGCTACGGCTTTATCTCAGAAATTGTACGAGGATATTTCGTTCGCGGTACAATGTATTTCAGTTCATTGAAATATTGGAACATTTGTTGCAATGCCTAGCACTCGTGCAAATATAAAAATGCTGAGCTAATTAGATAAAGAACAACTTTGTATTGCATCGTGAGAAATATTTACAATACCAAAAAAAACCACTAGCCATCATCTGAAGTAGCTTCGAATAAAATTTTATTTCGAACTTTGACCGCATTAAAGTTATTTTTTCACGAGAATTTAATCATTTTCGACAACAACGCTTTAATTTATAGTCAAGCTTTAGTTTAAATTTGTTAGAAACTACGGCATGTCAAATTTCACTTATGCCATGCATCTTTTCCGCGAAACCAACTTAACTACTATTACAATAAATAACAATTTTTAAATCGATATTAATTATTAGAATTGGTTTACTTACTAATATACGTTTGTAGACTTTCTTTCTCAAAGTAACAAGTATGTATAAACTAACTAAACAAAAATCTTATAATTATTTAATGTGACTTTCAATCATTTGTTTTCGTTGCGAGTTTTTCTACAATTTTTTGCACATCTATTACAATTAATAAATATAATTCTTGTTGTGAAGTATTTTTAAAGTCGAATTGTATGCGCAAACGTAAATCAATTATAAGCGGTTTATATATATGAAAAACCTAATCTAATAACAATTTAGTAATGTAGTTGCATTTATGTTTGGGGTCTTCGTATTTGAGAACTCTGTTAACACTTGTGTGTTCTGGTTTAGGACAAGTTTTTAAGTTTCCACCATCGGAGTGGAAGCAATCTCTATTTGTGGTTTACAACTCAAGGCTGCCAAAACCGATGCTGTTCTATAGGTTCTTAACTTGCTCAATGAAAGCGGGAGGACGAGGAGCGCCAATTGAAAGCTGATCAAATTACACAACGCGATCGATTTGAATTAAATTTAACTTCTAATTTGTCCAACTTTTCGAACTGGAAAAAATTATACTTGTCCTATTCTTTGATGTTCGTTTCTTGAATTAGAATTTTGGTCAAAGATTCTTCCTTTAAATTTTTCCTTTCTACAAAAAGCTTCCCTTATTTATTAAAAAAATTGCATTCTTGACTTTAGAACAGTAAAATATAATTTGTATTACTTGATAATGAATAAAATAATTTAACCTTCTAATGTCAGTAGGATATTTACTAATCAAAATTTAACAAACTATTGATTTTGACACGCAACGTACTTTAAACTGCTATTTTAATTACTCCCAATTAAATTTCCCGGAAGAAAAATAGAGATTAAATTTCAGTCAAGGACATTTATTTTCATCTATGTTTGCTGTATCAGAAATGTTGTTTAAAACCAAATTTAAGTACACCTATTCGAAAAGGTAATCGATGTTTGAAATTTAAATCAATTTATTTATCTAATATGTACAAAGAGATCAGAATTCAAAATAAATTAAATTTAAAATATAAACGAATTTCTCTTATTAAAAGAAATTTACTTTACATTTCAAATGTGCATATTATGAATTATTTTAAACTTTTCATTTTTATCAAAGCACGCCTACAATATAATTTATAATACTAATTGTCTGTTAATTTAATTAAACATCCTTCATTATACTATGAAAATTGATCATAATGATAAATTTGATTCGTAGTGTACTTTTAATAAGGAACATAGTTCTCTAGTGACATGCGATAGATTACTTTTTTCTATGCAAAAGTTATTATGAATAATTCAAAATCAAGGCCATTTATTGTTTCATTTGTCACACATCACTAAGCAAAAAACTTGATTAGCGTTCCCTGTTTTGCCATCAACAAATTTAAATTATGAAATTATGACCGACTCGTACGAAATTGTTTAATTAGTTATTCCGTACTTTTGACGCTGTTGAACTGAACACGACTAAGCGAGTAAAGTTTCCAAAGTGGTTTCCCGCAGGAAATTCGTTGCTTGCGAATTCCAAAGTAATTCCGTCTGTGTTCTTCGAGAAATGCGGTAAGACCTTGAAAACCGGACTTTTGGTTGGCGACTCGTATTAAATTAATGAGTAACACTGCTAAGCAAAGTTCGACTCCCCCCGTCGAACGCTGGAGTTCGGCTTACTTCGCTTGGAATTAATTCATTGCAACTAATAGATACCATTGCATCTCTCATAACGCCAAAATTCGACAGGATTCTTGCAATTTCTCTGCTCGTATTACACTTAAAGTTTTACGTGCCGCGAGTAATCTCACGTTATAATCTAATTACATGTTCAAGATTATATTAACGGTTTGCATCGCGAACTTGAAATCATATTACGATATACTAGAACGGACAACTGAAATCATCGTTGGTTTAATATTGCTATGAATATCCTTTCGAGGCGAGTTTTGCTCGCCTTCAAAAGAGCAGACTGTCTGAATGAAATGTTAGTACTCACTGTTGCAGACGGTCGTCGAAATTTGTCAAAAGAAGCGCCAGTGCAAATTCAACACGAGCCCAGAATCTTTTCATCGCGATCCATGTCCAGGACTACCGAAGTATATTGAAGTGGCTTACAAATGCCGTCCACGTAAGTACAGTACACAATATTTTTTGCGCAACGTACTTCGTTAAAAGAATTGTGCATCACGTCCCAGTTCGAGCACTGCACGAAACAAATTTTCGCGACACCAGTCTACCAATAATATTGACCCAGGTCGAAATTTTAGCTCTTGCAATGAAATTAATCCGAAAACAAAATTAACCCATTTTAGATTGATTTTTTTTTACTTTGAATAACTTATTCAACTATGATTTTTTTTAAGAGTAGAAAACGATTATTAATATATACAGATTACTCTATGGAAATGCAAAAAATATCGTATTTGTTATTATAAAATATTGTAAATAATAACAATTATGTTGATGAAGTAGAAAAAAGACTTTTCAACGTGCGATTCATGTACATGACCACGACTGTATAGATTAGGCATATTCACTAATCTCTGATACTCGTGATAAGCACAATAAGTGACACATGTTGACGACAAATGAATTTGCGGACGACGCATGAGATGCTGTCCACACCGGATTTGATACGTAATCCAACGTTCTACATATGTAATTACTCTTCTAACATATTCAAGTTAATGTCCAGTTGGTAGGCGCTATTAAATCGTAATTTCCATAATGAATTAATGTATATAACAATATTCGGATGGAGGTTAGCTTTGTTTTCAAATTTATTGAAATTATAATTAACTTGCAGTTGTATAAAGGAATTACGCCAATTAAAGTCAATTAACGTTATCGAATGTATTTTAAAGTATTATACCACTTTGTGCGTAAAACATCGGGCTATGGTGCATTAAAATTATGAAAACGCATGTTTTAAAAGTTGGACAAAGCACTGCATTCATTTAAAACTTGCTTAGTATATCATGATTTAACGAAAAAGTAAGAGGTGCTTTTAATTATGACTTTATTTCGTATTTCATTTTGAAGCAAAGTGTAATTTAAATAACCAACAAAAAAGAATATACTGTGAAATATATTATTTTGCACCTTTCATTATTTCGTAAGTTGAACATAAAATAAATTTACAATTAAACAATCATAATTTAATTAAACTGAAAAATGTAGCATCAGAAATTATTTTTAAGTTACAAGACGAGTAAAATATGATGTGAGATTGGATATAAAAATTGTTTATTTTCATGTTCTTGAGTTTATTTCGATTTTTGCTTCCATATTAAATTGAGCTGTTATATTGACAAGAATATCAATATAAATTCACTTTTAAGAAAGAAAATACTCACAAAGTAAAATAAAAAATTCGTTACAATTTCGGCATTTCAGATGTCAGTACAGTACAGGTTTGAGAAATCTTTGCTACAAAAATAATATGATACAGTTTGCTTCCAAACGCTATTCTTTTTTATTCTATCAAAGAATACGATACTATATATCATTACTAAACAATTCTTCCGTGCATATCCAAATTATTTCTGTCGCGCGAATCTTCTCTTTGAATATTTTTAAAATAAAAATAATTTATTCACCAAACTTACTTATTCCAACTATTAATATGGATTTATAAGATAAATTGGAATAATGGTAATCTGATGACTGCATTGCCAGATCAATCTGTTAAATGATATTCACTATTACAGTGATAGAGGAATGCACCTTTAGGTACGATTTGTAGCTAAAATATAATATTACGAAGTAACTTAGATTTATAC
>JABFPK010001076.1:0-12682 GCA_022817445.1 Habroteleia sp. ZL-2020
GGGCCCGACAAGGAAAACTGTCATCCCGTTTGCCATGTTTCATCCTGACCAGGGCCACTTAACATGGCAAACGGGATAACGGTTTTCCTTGTCGGGCCCACACCAGGTACATAACAAATAACACATCAGGCCCCGAAACCGCATATATATATATATATATATATAACGCCGGGCAATATAGTGGCCTCGAGCAGAAATGTTGAAAGAAATGAGAAACTGGTCAGATCTTTGTCAATTTTTGATTAGTTTATCCAGTCTAGATGAAACTTAGCAAAAACTGACAAGCTACTGATCAATACTGGTTATAAACTAGACAAATTTTTATTAAGGAATAACTTAAAAAAATATAGACGTACAATATGCAATTTTACTAACAAAATTAAAATTATACAAGCAAATTTTATTAGAGAAAAATGTATTTATATAGGTGTGACTAATTTCGAAAGACCGAATAAAATTCGTCATCGGGTTAAATAAGTTGCTTGTAGTTAAATGCATATTTATTCAAGCATATAATATTTTTCTTTTTCTTTGTCAAACCCTTTCATTTCCTACTCCATCTGTCTTTCTCGCTAGTGAATCTGTGTTTAGAATGTCTTTTGCATCCCTCTTATTTACTGAACTCGCAATGAATGATTACCATGTATTTAAATGTCTCTAAAAGACACTTGGTGGTATTAAATTTAGAACTGACAATGAGGTGAATACGTGACTGTGCAGTCAACCAAAAGATTTCTTCTCTTGCAGAATCCAAGCACTAGTTAAACGGTAGAGTTTGCGTATTGAACGTACCGAGGATTATGTTTAAATTTAATAGAATAATTATAATAATATACAGGGTGATTCATATCACTCTACAACTGGAAGTATCTTTTAAAATACGCAAGGTATCGGAAAAGGATTTAGGCAAAAATTGTAGGGTTAGAAGGGGGCATCTAACAGTAATTCTATCTTTCACCTTGAAGATAATGTTTAAGCACATTTTAAGGTTAACTTGATTTTTTTAAATGGAAACCTCCATTTTTAATCCCCACTTCCTAAGACAATTTTAGCCTCGACCCAAAAATCTCCGAAAATTTTTGTTGTTTTATTTTTTATTAAAAGAAATTTGTAGTTGAAATAATTAAAATGACAGGCATTTATTCTGGTAATGGTAACCAGAATTTTATTTATTTTGCACTTAGATCTGTAAAGGTTAATTTTTGCAAAAATAAGGAAATGCTGATGGTTAAAAATATTGTCACTTTCTCGATGCAATAATGTACAGATAATTTTTTTAAAATTAAGGAATATCTTCGAATTAAATCAACGTCTTATTCTCTCGTGTGATAATAAATATATAATAAAATAAAAGGTGCAATGACATATATATCACAGTTCATTTTGTATTACAAAATAGAGAAGGAGAGAGTTATATTGAATTACTACGTTTAACACGAAACGACTTTGAAATATTGATTCAGTCCCTGTTCTGAAATTCTATTTAAATTCTAAACAACACTCCACAGAAGCATGCCATGAATCATTGAATGCGTCCATTCACGCAAGCATCCCAAAACCGAGCGTGATACTAATTGATATTAGATTCTCACGTGTAAAGTTGAAATAAAAATGATGCTTAGTTTATTCTTGTTCTTTAAAACAACCATAGAATTCCATTAATATGTTTTGCATTTGATATCGCGCAAATTAGAGAACGCAATACTCTGAACCGATTTCACGTCATAGATGATAAAATGTAATAATTTGCAAAATTAGTTGTCGCAGAAGAACAGAAACTGTCCGTAATTAATGAGTCATCAAAGAGTACCTTAACTTTTCTTCTTTTGCTCGTGAACCTTTTTACTCCTAACTTTTTGCGTGAATCTATCGGAGAAATTTATTCCGAAAAAAGTCTGCAGGTTTAACGATTTAACCGAGTTAATAATAATTTATTGAAATACATGGTGATTCTTCGGTATAATTATGAACTACGGCTGTACTGATAAAAATAATATTGCAACTGTAATATATAACTTATGTCGTTTCATAAATGCTAAAGAGATCTACACGTTGAAAAATAATGTTTAAAATTGTACCATACTTCTAGATTTCTTGGACTATTGGGAATTAACTATTAAATTAACAAAAGTATTAGACAGTATGGTAAACTTTTTTTTTGGATTCCTGGGAGATATAAATATGTATAAATTTCTAGAACTCTGGTAGAAATGAGATCGGGTTGGCCTCTTTACAAACGTGGCCCTGGTCAGGAAGAAACATGTTAAACGGGATGACAGTTTTCCTTGTCGGGCCCACACCAGGTCCATAACAAATAACGCATCAGGCCCCGAAATCGCATGTAACGCCGGGCAATATAGTGGCCCCGAGCAGGAAAGCCCTATAAAGGGCCTTGAAATGAATTTACTTCGGGGGCCATGGCTGAATATCTTAAGATAATCATAAAACGGTTAACTAATTTCAGCCAAATAAAATTATCCTACCGGGCCCATCTTAGGGCCAAACGTGGTTAAGAAAATAGGCTTCCCGATCGGGGCCAGTCTCTTGCCCGACGTTACATCTGCACTTTGACTCCGTATTGGTTACATGGATCAGGGACAAGTTTTAGCCTGGTCCAAATTTCTACTAGGGTACGTGTTAGTTACCAATTAGTTGTTTGTAAAAGTTTCTTCGTTTCTCGGAAACAAATTTCTTCTTAATTAAACGTATTTTTTTATATTTAAAACTAGCGTATAAATAAACAGTATGGCACAAAAACCGTATGCACATGTAACGCCGGGCATGAGAATGGCCCCCATGGGGAAGCCTATTTTTTTAACCACGTTTGGCCCTAAGATGGTTAATAATTTGCTAATTAAAATTAAGATAATTAAGATTAAGATAATTTTATTTGCTTCAAATTAATTAACCGTCTTATGATTATCTGAAGGTATTCAGCCATGGCCTCTTAAGTAAATCCATATCAAGGCCCTTTATAGGGCATTCCTGCTCGGAGCCACTATATTGCCCGACGTTACATGCGATTTTGAGGCCTGATGTGTTATTTGTTATGGACCTGGTGTGGGCCCGACAAGGAAAACTGTCATCCCGTTTAACATGTTTCTTCCTGACCAGGGCCACGTTTGCAATGTGGCCAACCTGATTTAATTTCTACCAGAGTAAATTTATAATATATCGCATTATATTAATAATGTATTGTCCGCTTTATGTTATATTGGCTTCAAACTCAACCTTACTTTTTGCAAGGTCGGACTTTTCGTTTCTTCCGGTTGTCGTATAGGATTCTCTTGAGCGTGATATGCGCAATGCATAGATGTTGAAAACTTTCAATATCGAAAGCTTCGGTACAGTTTGTCGTCTCGCCATCGAACAAGGATGAACAATAAGAAAAGAGACGCCTAGAGAAGAAGAATGATCCGCTAAAACTGGTTCGCGCAGTAATTGCTTCGCAGATAGGGGAAGAGCTTCACTCGATGAGCTTCTGCAAATGTCTTTGAATAACTTTGCAAAAGACATCGGCAAAACTGCTCGGAACATTTCAAAGTGGTTATGCTACTAAAACTCAGAAGTTTCGGTAACAAGTCTTGTCAACTACTTCGTTCCAAAGCAAGGACATTTTTAAGAAACAAACGGATTGCAAAAACCAAGTATTCTTTCACAACTCAATACCTTAATATTTTCTAAAGCTCAAATTAAATGCACCTACGATTTATTGAATTTATTAAATATCTGCGGACTAACGTTTCAGATTCGTTAAAAAGTCGTTCGATTAAACACGATATAAAGTTAAAACTTTATGAATGATACTTTTTTCACGATTATAATAAATTTTTAAGGTGATAACTCAAGTCTGATTTAACGGAGTTAGGGTGTTTTTAAATATTATTTTTTTGTTATTGTATTTACTTTTAAGTAATTATTCAGACGATTCTTAATTAATAGGAGAATACTGTATTAAATAAAAAAATGGTTTTAATGATCTAATTTTTCTTAATTTACGGAAATCGTTTTTTTCCACCTCATAAACTATTTCCGTACTTACAGCAACAATTCATTACGAAAAATGTATCTTTTGCAAAAAAAATATTTTCCCAGAGTGAAAGAATCGTCTGAATAATTTAACCTCAATTTTTAAGTTTTCATAACAAATATATTTAAAATAACCCTAATCTAGTAAGTAACGCTTGAACTATCACCTTAATACAAAATATACCACGTAACAGAGTGCATAGGAACTTAACGGACAACGTATAATTTATAAAGGGTGTAGTAATAATCCTGTCCGTTACGCCAGTTCATAAATTATGCTCGAATGTAACTTTACACATTTACCAAAAAATAGTTATACTTGGGAATGTAATAGCTCGAAACGATCCATACAGGATAAAAGTTCTATTAGTTAAAATAAACTGATTACACTCATTTGTTAAGTTAATGTACTAAAAAGTAACAACGGAGAAACTTTGAAAGGTAGAGAAGGGAATACCAAAAATTAAAATAACCTTTTTTTTCATTTAACTGATTTGTATTATGCTCTAAATATTGCGCCTTGTGTAACCTAGTAAATTAGAATAAATTAGAAACGCTATCCTGTCGGGGCCTCGTCAAAACCACGCGTTACACCCATGAATTAGGAATTAGAAAAAATAATTTTGCGTTATAAAAACCTTCTATTATTTATTATACTTTTACATCACCAACAATCCGAAATATATTTGATAACAAAATATTCCCGGCACATGCAGACCGCTAGCCACAGCTCAAAAACATACGTTTAATATGATTTAAATTATTATGTTGTGCACTAGCGTGCAGAAGTTTTCGTCCAGGGTAATAATTATTGATAATCGACAATTGCAGTGAAATGCATAATTTAATTGTATATTATAATGAAAATACTGACTATAATTCATGTTTTGCCTTCATCAATGCGTTCCTACCTTTAGAATGTATTACAGATTTATTTAATTTTGGCATTCGAACTATCAAATTTTTCAATTTTTCAACGTTTTTCAAAAATTTCAAATATTTTTCAAATATTTCTAGAGAATCTGAAAATTGACTGGATCTATTAAACGAGCTTTTCTATTCACTTTATTTCAGAAGTAAAATTTCTGTTTTTTACCCGCGTAGAAAAAATAAGTCTGGTCAAGTCTGGCCAAATCTGGCTCAGGATCGAGTTCCAGACTTTCCTTTATTGAACGGTAATCTGGCCATCCATACTTCTGCCAGACATAAGTAGTCTGGCAGTGCGTACTCTTGCCAGACTTTGTTAGTCTGGAATGAATCTGGATGCCAGACTCGTGTTCAAAATATAATAAATATGATAAAAATATTTTGTGCCAAACTAAAGACAATCTGGAACTCGATCATGAACCAAACTTGGCCAGACTTTGTGTCCAGACTTAACCAGCCTTTTACCAGCCTTTTACCAGACTTTCGCCAGACTAATTTTTTCTGAACGGATAATTTACTATTAATGCTTATTATTATATTTAATAAATTAAATGTACTATAATATATAGTTTTTTATTTGAGTAGTGAGATTTTTAAATAGAAAATATATTATTTTGCGTATGCTTTTAAAAAGAATTTCAAAATTCCACATTTTTATATATAAAGATAATTTCAAATAATATGTACTTGTAACAACTATTTGGATTATAAAATATTAAAACGATTACATTTTATAATTAAACGATTTGTGGGATCTGAAATTTGTATAACATATTTGTTTTCATTTGCTTCAAGTGTTTTTTGAAAAAAATGTTTTTTACGTTATCCGTTCCACGTACGAAAACATTAGAATGCGTTCATCATTCACACAGAACACTTTAAGTGTTCTACTCAAAATACTTTTATGAAAACACGTTACTCAAAAGAATGCTTCTCATGTTTCTGTAAGAGTAGTTCAAGAGTACTTGTTTTTGCAATGATTTTGAAATGTGCAAATGACTGTAAACTTAAAAATTCAAATTCATCTCTAAAATATACCACATGGTTTTTATGTTTAATTACAAATTTAATAAATTTAAGTATTAATTTAATACGTAATAAAACAAGTACTTAACGTATTTTATATTATTTAATTAAGTTGTTGATGTTTAAACTAATCATAATTTTATGTTAATTTCCATAATTTTTCTTTGCCTTTTTTAGTAAAATTTGGAAATATAAAAGAATTTGAACAACATACCATAAATCTGAAAAAAATGCCGGAATAGTTTAAAAAGATCATATTTTTCATTATATTTGCACATAATTGATTTTCAAATATACCTTCAGATTTATGTTCTTCAAATTTAATTACTTAAATTATGCCGCTTCAGTCGATAACTTAACCCGTCTACATCGCAGCTTTATGATCAACAACATTCTCACTTTCAAAACGATATCCCGATGTCGTAAATGAGACGAGTAGAAGAAATATTTGGAATAATAATTATTTTTTCTTATGTACTTACTCTTTCCAATTTTAAAATTATTAATTCAATAAATAAATTTTAATTACTGTTGAATGATATATATTTAGCTTTTCATATTAGTTTCTGAATTTTTTTAATTTTATCACCCTCTCATATTCACTTCAACTAAAACCAATAAAATAGAAAAAATACAATTTTTTCTATAACTTTGAAAAAACTGTGTAAATTTAAATCGAGGATTTTTTATAATAATTATTCATATTTAGAATATTTGTATTTCTATATTTCTTGTATTTTATTTGTTATATTGTAAAATACAACACTCAAAATATTGTTATATCAGTTTAATACATATATTTCTGAAGAGGACTTTACATAGAGAGTTGAAACGTTAAATAAATAGTTTTACATATACACGGATATCAATTTAGTTCGTCACTTCGAAATTCAGTTGTATACATTTCCAAATCTAACAATATATTAAATATTTATTTTTATAATAATTTGATTAAATATTTTTTAAAAATATTACAACTTTCGGAGAATTTATAATCTTTCTCTTGTAATATTCCATTTTATTGTTAAAAAGTTATAATTAATTTTTTTGCATTTAATTTTTATCTATAATTATAGCGTATAATCAATAATAATTAATATATAATAAAAAAATGAAAATGAAATAAAAATTTCACCTTTTAATTATATTTTATTGTTTTAAATAATATTAAAAATAGTAAATAAATAATACAAAACAAAAGTCTTTTAGTGTCTTGTTTAAAAATACCTATAATTGAAGTATGAAAAACTAGTTACTAATAAAAAATCCTAAGTCTGCAGTTATCATCATTCATTTTTCTCGATTTTAATGGAAAACTATTAATATAACTTAGCTCTTTCATTTTCCGCTAGTTATTTTCTATCAATTTCTCTGCCATATCAAGATTTACAATTATAAATGTGTGTGTGTGTGTTCTTAGGAACAGGTGTTTTGAATTAGAAATAATTAATAATCGTTTCATACCTATTTTTAATTTAAATTAGATTTAAGCATGTTTTCAAATTTTAAATGAAAATATGGTGTTTTAGGGTTTTGGTTCATGGATATAAGTTTTCCATCCACAATTCAAAAAAAAAATTGAATTCTTCCACCTATATAAGACTTTCTTTTGCATTTGGACTGAATTTGAAAAAAATTTTTGAAATGCACCCGAAAAATGCTATCAAAAAATGAGAAATTTTGAAACAGAAAAATTAAAATTTTGCGACTACTATAAATCAAATCTTTATCTAGTGAAGTTTTTCTTGTAGAGAATTAAATGCTGTACCAGAATAATATAGATAGTTGTATATTTGAGTGCGAATTTGAAGGAAATTCACTTTATTATTTCTGAAATTTGACTAAAAATCGACAATTTTTCCAGGGTGGGACCTTCTTAATTCCGAGGGGTCAAAAACATTATTGTCTCAGATCTTGCAAAATTCAATCTAAATGACATCCCCGATATGAAAAAAGATAGAAAATGGTGTTCAAAGTGCAAAATGGAGAAAAAAAATTTTCACCAATTTTAGATGCTTAGATTTCACGTTTCTGGAACAGAAACTGAGCAAAGTAATGAAAAAATTTTTTTTCCAATTTGCAACCGCAAATCGTATTTCGGTTACATGGATGAGTTTCTGACTATACTTTCACCAATACAGTATATCTCTTTTGCATTTGAAATGAATTTGAAAACAAATTTCAAATCACCCGAAAAATGTTATCAAAAAATGAGAAATTTTGTAAAAGAATTAAGCTTCTAAATCCTATATATGCATGTATATTTTTGCGATTTTTTGGAGAAAATTGAAGTTATTAATTAATTATTAACTAAGTTTTGCAAACTTAATTTAAGATTAAACAAATCATCTTCTGCATTTTATATTATAATGTTTTCATCAAAATTAACTTATTATTAACGAAGCTTATAATATAAAATATATGAAGAAATAATAGCGGGGAAGTTATCGTTCTTCAATAATAAAATAAATAATAAGAAACATTAATTTTCTTTAAAAATCATATGCAATTAGTTTTATAAAATAAGTGTACTACTACGTTAGTAAAGTAACATTGTTTAAATTTATGGAAATAAGAAATCCTAAGTAGTAGAACTATTAGATTCTGTGTATCCGAAGTAGAGCTGAACAAGACGTAATGAATTCTTTTCAACAAAGCATCAAAGAGAAATTAATTTAAATCTCGAAAAGTCGAACAAAAGTACTTTGCGGTTCTTCTTCTTGACACCTAATTCGACTTCATTCTTTTCTTAATTTTAAATTTTTTCTTTATCGACCTTATTTTCATCTTCCTATGAAACAAAAATGTATTAGTAACTATCCTATTTCAGATTATCAAATATATATTCAAAACTGGCATTTACTAGCAGTGGTCTAGCCACAGATATTCCAATCAACGAGACACCGCATTTTTATTTGATTATTTTATAATAAACAATCATTTTTAATTTGACATTAATAATTATAACCATTTAAATCTCTCTCTTTCAAAATTCATATATCTCCCTTGTTGTACGAAAATCTTTCACATGTTTCGGTCAATAATAGCAAATAAAACATTCCGATTAGAACTTGACTCTTTCTATGAAATAGTAATATAAACATAAATTCATATCTCAGTCTAACGTAGTCGCTGGCTCTCATAACACCTCTCTTTTTTTTCGCTTCAATTAGCTATCAGAGTGATAAAGTTCATTGATTTTCCTTCAAATCACACAAAAATTCAAATTCCTAGGATTTTTTGGTGCGAAGTTATGCATTTTTGAAATTTATTAAACCCCTCGTGGTGCATATCGGGTAAAACTGATGTCGACGGTAAAATGTTTAAAACCATTTTTCATCAAATTTCAAAAATTTCGATACAAATTTATAAACTCTACCGGCACTTTTCTTCGATACTTATTGATCGACGCTAATTTTGTTGTTTAAATACCAAAAACTATCACAAATGTAATCAACATTTAAAATATGCATAACTTCATGCCAAATCATTGTACGCACGAGAATTTTTTTGCGTCTTTGAGAAAAATGAATGATCTTTATCACCCCGATGGTAGATTAAGTCTAAGATTTTTTTATGTCGAATAGAGGTCGTCAATTTGCGTCATTTTTAAGTAAAAACCATGTTTTTTCTTCCCAGGGTGGCAAGGGGTGGAATGGATTGGCTGTTATGTTAACTAAAATATTCCGAAGGAGAAAAATTTAAGGTTGTCAAAACACAAAGACTCATCGCTTTTTGACAAAAATCAAGCGATTTACGATCAGAAACGTAACAAAAGACTAATAAATTTTAAAAATGTATAACTTCGCTCCAAAAAATCCTAGCCGCTTGAATTTTTGTATAACTTGAAAAAAAATGATTAAAAAAAAAACTTTATCACACTGGTATCCAATTGAAACAAAAAATTTATTTTACTGCGGTACCAACTCGTAAATTTGGACAATTTTTTAAACTTTTAACTTCACTTTTTCTTCGAGGATTGGGAGGGGGCGGAAGGGGATTTTCATTGCGCTAAATAGCATGGCCGTAAAAAGAAAGCTTCAAACTATTCATAACTCAAAGTATCATCTAATTCGGATCATATTCAATCGAAATATAATGGTTTAAAAATTCAATTAAGAATCAAATTTAATTTTCTTTCTTTTTATTTGCTTCTATTTGTTCTATTCTAGTTTATTTAAATTTTTTAAAGTATTGGTTGTATTATTAGTTTTAAACCTTTAATTTATTTAAAGTATTTCAAGAATCTAAGAGTAAAGAACGTCTGACAATAACCTAAGAAATGTGTACGAGACATTTGCCAAACTCATTTTTCTGTGAAAATCTCATAACAAAATCGTTTTATATAGCATTGAAATATAATTATTTAATATAACTATTAAAACGATAATAAAAAAATAAAACAAATAAAAATTAGATTGCTCGAAATCTAATTTAGAATTTTACGATTGTACTTTTAAACACTGAAATAAATAGATAAATAAATTATTTTGATAGTAAACATTCTGACCAATTTCTTGTTTTATTTAATATTTTTTGTGCATATATATTTTATTGATTCTTATATGTAATATCTATTTTATCTTTGCAGTCTAGATAGTTTATTTAAATATGCATTTTCTTAATTTATCATACGTAATTTATCATATCATAAAAAAACCAATAATACCTTACTCAATAGAAAAACATTATGAAGAATTTTGATAATTTGATAAATTAATTTTACCATAACATAAAAAACTATTGATGACAATAATATAATATTTTATTTTTATCATTCAATTAATTTAATTCTTTTACTTGTAAAGTATATATAATGTAAGTTTGATATATTAATTGTGCAGAATCAATCACTTTGTTGTTACCGAGTTCAATTCAACTTTATCTTCAATTTCTAAAGAATTCAATAAACCTTACAACGCTTTTTGTACGTCATCGATTTTAATTTAATATTGAATTACCGTTGGAAAATTGTATGTATTGATTTTTGTTTCTTTTTTTTGAAACATGTGATATATCAGTAAAAATTACTGTAATATATTATCTCCTCTTATATATTTCACCTAGACTATTTTCAATTGCAAAATACTACACCGGTGAGTTGTTTTTTAACAACGTAGTTGACTAAAAGAATTGACCGAGAGTCTTGTACTTCTTGCTCCGTTTGCGTCTCTAGAGAATCCGTGAAATATCTCACGCCATCAATGCTGTAAATATCATGATAAAAATTCGACAAGTCACCTATTCTCGTGAAATTGTTTGCTCACTTCTTCGGACTCCTATACACGGAGTTATAAAGCAATAAGACCTCTCGATTGTGGTTGGAAGTTTATATTCTTAGGCATTTATAAATATATAATTGTTTTGCAATTCGAAAAGTAAATGTTCACTCAGAAAAATGTTCTGTGTCAACAAAAGTTTGATTTTCTAACAAAATAATTTAGTAGAAATATGACCAGCCAAATTTTTGGTCCGCACAACTAAATAATTTTGTTCGTTCGACAAAAGCATAACTAAATTATCTCAAGCAAAAATTTTAGTTTATCTACCCGACACCAGTTTTCAGACAAAGTTATAGTATACAATTTTATTTTATTATTTATTATTTCGTTAAATTATTCGTGCAATTATTTCGTTCGAAAAACGTCGCCCGCTGTAGGGTTCGAACTTGAGACGCTGGGGAGTCAGTTGAACGCTTTAACCACTGGGCTATTATAATTAATAATTATATAATTATGATTTAATATTTAATAAATAAATACAAAATTAGAATATATATATAATAAATAAAAAATACTTAATAAATATGCTTTTTGGTGAAAACAAAATATTTAGAAATATAAAACAAAATATTGTATAAATAACCCTAGTAGAAATTTAGACCGGGCTAAAACATGTCCCCGAACTGATATCCACGCCACCAGTACGGGGCCCGTATGCACATGTAACGCCGGGCATGAGAATGGCCCCCATGGGGAAGCCTATTTTCTTAACCGCGTTTGGCCCTAAGATGGGCCCGCTAGGATAATTTTATTTGCTTCAAATTAGTTAAGCGTCTTACGATTATCCGAAGGTATTCAGCCACGGCTTAAGTAAATCCATATCAAGGCCCTTTATAGGGCATTTCTGCTCGGGGCCACTATATTGCGCGGCGTTACATGCGGTTTCAGGGCTTGATGTGTTATTTGTTATGGACCTGGTGTGGGCTCGACAAGGAAAACTGTCATCCCGTTTGCCATGTTTCATCCTAACCAGGGCCACGTTTGTAATGTGGCCAACCCGATTTAATTTCTACCAGGGTGAACATACATGACGTCTATTATAATCTTTTAACCCGTTCAAGCCGTAGTATATACTCGCCGCACCATTATGGTTGATGTGCGTGAAGTTTCAAACGTTGGAATTACAACGAATGGACTTAGAAAAATTTTCGACCAAAAAAATTTTTTTTTTTCACGAAAAGTATTATTTTTTTTTAATCCAATTTTGATAAAAAGCAAATAAAATAATAAATTATAGAAAAAAATGCAGGAAAAAAAATTTTTGACTCGACAGACCAAAATTTTGACTTTGACCGCTTATATGTCCTCGCGATTCAATTTGTAAGTAAATCCATTTTATCCGCATTGTAGAGGAGAGTCTGCAGATTATGAAAAACATTAACGAGGTTAGCCTAGCCCTGGCCATCACTATTTTATGG
>JABFPK010001079.1:0-12669 GCA_022817445.1 Habroteleia sp. ZL-2020
GGTTTAGTGCCTGAGCAATACTACAGCTTCCCAAGTGGTTCATGATTCTGCCCATGATTGTATTAGCAAAGTGTCAGAGGCTTGGGTGTGCGAGGTGTCGCCGATAATGCAGACAATTTACGTCGTACGTTCTAGATAGGTCTTGTTGTAAATGCCTCTTGACTTTGCTAGCTAATATACTTCACTACTCAATGAACTCATTTATAATACACTTATACGCCGATGCGAGGCTAGATTTATCGCCAAAACTGATCTGGCGCTTGTTATCGCAATTATTAATTCTGTAAATATTGCGCTCACGCTATTCCAATGCTTACGATTAAGTCAAGCTATACGCCGCAGACATGTGGTCTATCAAGTGGATTTTAGAGCAGCGATTTGGTTTTGAACATATAGATGAGATGATGCTGACGAATAAAAGATATTCAAAGAAAATTATCTCGCATTACGAAATTATATTAATAGTTCTTTTTTAAGAAAAATTGTTTTCGGAATTTGATGATTTTAAATCATTCAATTTTGAAATATGAAATGGTGTAATTAATTTCAAAATGAATGAAGTATACAAAAGAGTAAGGTATATATGTTTTTCTGTGAAGAAAACATATGTAATAGATGTTTTTTCACGGAGTTAAGATAAAGGTAAATATTAAACAGATCAATGGAAAATTCGTATTCTGTAACTATAAAGGAAAAAAGAAAAGGAATATCTTTGAAAAATATAAATTAAATAAATTATTAATGTGATCGATGTGGGATAATTCCCCTCTTCGACCGACGATGCAAACAACTCTTTAAACAACAATGTATCATTAAATCAGTAATTCAATCGAACGAAATGTTTTTAATTTTTGAATTGCTTATATTTTCAATATTATTTTATGTTTTTCTTATATCCTGTATTTGTTTCGTATAAACCGATATTTCTGTTTATTGATATAAATAAAATAATAAATATTTTACGGATGTAATCTGCAATAGTTAATTTACCTTCTTTTGTTAATCTTTTTTTATTTAACAAAATATTTTGTTTACCAAAATAAAAAAGAATAAATTATTTGAATGAATTATTGTAAATGCAATTAGTAAAAGTATATAACTCATTATCACAATATGATCTTGTTTTAAGGATAATAATTTTATTTTTATTACTGTGCAATTTATTATGTGAAAATCTGCTATTAATTATAAGCGGTGTATGAATTGAACAAATGCATGAATATTTTATAGATATTTTTATTTCACAAACTTAATAATTATTTCCGTTTTAATGTCTTAAAGATATGTCTACATAAATTAGTAAACACATATAACCGTATTTTATATGCGTAATTAAAAAAGACTTGGAAATTTAAACCAAACTGGAGTTCTTTAGAATGTAATATTAGAATTTTGTTAAATATAAAATTATTTGTAATATTTGAATGATAATAAAAGGAGTGTATTACTGTTGAAATACAAGTTGAAGTAGAAAAGACATTCTATTTTCTACATTTCAAAATGTCTTGTTAAGTGGCGCGAGTACTTGAGGGTTAAAAATGCCATGCGCACTACAAGTTCATTCTTCTATTTGGAATTGACTCGTATCCCCGAAAAGAAGCTCGCTTCAAGTGGATCCTCCAGAGAAAACAAGATACCATCAATGTATATATAAAACGACTATAGAAATTTATGTACTGATATCAAAATTCAAGTGCACATCTTTTCTAGCTAACGTTTACACGAAATCTAAACGAAAAACTTATACAGAAATATGTGAAATACTAATAAAATTAAAATCAAATATTGTTTTAACGATTCTTAATCGAAATATCATACGGTCCAAATGAAACTTGCTCAAGTCATTTCGCTTTTTTAAACACAATGCACGACATAAACGAGGAAAGTCTCTCGCAATATTTACGCGAAAAAGACTGGAGGACACTACTCCGGAAATAGCTCTTGGCTATTTAGCCGACCAGACTCACGTTGGCGACTCTCGACAATCCCTACTTTTTTCCGTTTCTTGTAGATCACTAAAAAAAATTTGAACCCTCCAACTTTCATCTACAAAACAAGAGGGTAGCTCATTAGAGTTGTCTCAATTCGCATAAAGTTTCTTATTATATAACATGTGTAAATACCATAACATATTTTTATGGCTATTTTTGAATGATCATATAATTTATTACTTTTTTATGTCAGAAGAATGCTTAAAAGTAAGGGGAAAAGTTCCATTTTATATAATTAATAGCAATTAAAAATATTTAAATTTTTAAAGTTTTCAAAATATTGAACTGAAATTTGAATTAACGTATTTTCCGATTACGTTATAAGTTGGTATTTTGTTACACTATTTTGAATAAACTAATTTTATGAAAATCCAAAGGAAAACAACTTCCATACTCTTATTGGTATAATACTCCTCTAGAATTGTTTTAAATTCAATAATAAGAGTTAACTTTAAGAGGAAGATAATAAACAATATAAAACATTAAATATAAAATTACATAAAGAAAAATGATCTTCTTTATTTATTAAATTATTGAAAACAATAGTATGTATAATATACTAATATATATTATACTTATATATATTACAATATATATAAGTTCAAATATTATACTTAATAGTTTTGGATTATATGTTACGTGAATATTATATTTTCCCTTTTGTTTTAGAACATGAAGATATTATGTAACTTCGTTTTTCTTGAAATATTGAATAATATTTTTCGCTCAGTCGACCATTAATGTTTTTACATTCCAAATTTATGTTTATATTTTTCTAATTTTCTTTCAATATTTTTTATATTTATTTTACTTCTAATGGATACAAATTTCAGTTTTAAAACACAGCATCTTAGATTAAAGAATCAAATTCTATTATGTAATTATTGTTAATTTGGAAACTTGCCAGGCAAAATATACGTTTGTTTGGCAATCGGCTAGATCAAATCAAGAAGCGGTTTATATCTACACTTATTCCAGACTCCAATTTTTCAATTCTTCCTAGTATTTCCAGGATATTTGTCGGACTGTTAAGAGAAAAATTAGTTTATTATATGTATAACTAAAACAATATAAATGAAATATAATTAACTGTAAGTATATTAAAAAGTATAATATTTATAACCTTAAAAAACATACATTATATTTTTTTATTAATCGTTACAAAAATGTTAATTAGAATAATCATAATTTAGGAAATAAATTAAAACATTTTATTTATATACGTATTTTACGTATAAATGTATTTTACACGACATCACACTGAATTCAAATTTCTATTATAAAACAATATCTGAATCCTATTTCATTTTACATAAAATTAACTATTAGCATTATTATCGTAATTTGATGCTAATTATTGTATTAAATTGCAGATGATAATTAAGATAACGCATGCATCGTGTTAATGAAATGTTGATCGGTGCATTATTAAGTACAAAATAATTCAATGTTGCGTGAGAAATAAAGTACGCTACAATTATACGAGATCACAGAATAAATACGTTAATCTTATTATTTTTTGGCCAGAGATTTGCTCGATGACCATTGCAACCGTAGATTGGCGTTGCGAAAGTTTGTGGTACGCAAATGTCATTATTCTACGAAAGTCTTCACTTTGCATTTCATCGTTGTAGGAATGTGAGTAATGCATGATAAAAAAACCACGAATTCTGAACAACTATTTACCAAAAAAATGTCGGTTGTCGAGAGAACCTTGAATTGTATTTCTCGAAAGAAAGAAGAAAAGAAAAAACTATGTTTTGCTTCTGTTGATTTTGAAGAACATTTTTATAACAATGAAAAATTCAAATGATAAAAAATGGTATACATTAAGGTATAACGAAATTATTACTGAAATGCGACGGCTGATTTTTGCCTCAGTAAAATTACACATCGACGAAGCTCTGAATGTGAAATTTCAACATGTCATTGTTTGGCTTTCAAAGTATATTGAGAAAAATTGCAAGTAATAATTAATTTTATTTTAAATATTCATACAATTTTTGAATTCATAATTGCAGTGAATTTCAATTTTTTTACGGTCCATTTATTATAAATTTAGCAAACAATTACATTTTTAGAATCTCATTTAAAGTGACATGTTAAACAGAGGATTTTCTGCTTGTGTACGTTCCGAAATGTCACAATACAAATGCAAATTCTGCAAATTTGCGAAAATACGCGCCACGAAGTTTACATAAATAACAATTTTTGCTTGTAATAGCAAGAAATTTATTAATGTTTACATTCAGCAATACCGGGAAATATTTTTAAAAAGTTTGAACAGTTTCATCTACAATTCTGCATTTGATTAAAAAGAATAGAAAAGTAGTATCATTTTTTTGAGCGACAAAAAAATAAAATACAGACGATAATTTGATTGAGGATATAAAATAGGGGATGTTTTCGATAATGAACTATAAAAAGCTTTGTTAAAGCTCGTATTTATATACATATATATATAAGTCGAACGTGTGGAAACAAAACTCACACTATTGAAATAAAAAACACAGAAGAAAACAGAACCTGTAAGGATGTAAATGCAAAATAAAATATTAAATGTTCTGTCCCTATTTTTTTATCCGGCGAATGATACTCAATTGGGTTTTATTAAATTTTTTCTTATCGTTTTATATCGGGGAAAACTACAAAAAATAAAAGTGAAATTAAATGTTTTATAAATAATGATGACATTTCATATTTATAGAAACTTTAATATTAAACATTAATTTATAAAATATATTAGTAATAATAAAAATACCGTGCATTTTATACAACAAATAAAAAACAGTAATTTAAAATTTTAATTAAATGAATCAAAAGTTTACTTTCATTTATAATTAAATATGCCTTCATTTCTAGCAATAAAATGTCTCAATATAAATTTCTTTTTAAATCTTTTTTTTAAATGATAGTTCGTGTTTTGAGCGCTTTTTACTTATTTGATATGAAATACGCGCAGTTTAAAAATAAAACTGGAATTTTTATAAATGATGTCCGCGTTAATTTTTTTATGGTATCTTTATCTGATCTTATATCGCGTAACGAGAAAAATTATCTTTCATAGTGATATATTTTTAGAGCACGTGACACATAATGTGATCAGCATATAATCCTCGATTCATGCTCCATAACTTTCATATAAAATGTAAATCTGCGACTTATATTACAATGTTTTACTTGATCGTATAATTACAGGCGCAAAAAAGGCATGAAATATCGTGGATCAATGCGACCGTGGCTTATAAGATTATCTGTTTTTCAAATTTAAGGGGCAGTTTATTCGACTCCCGGCATTTCCTTTGTGGAGCTTCTGTAACTCCAAGATTAATGGAGCGCATTTCTGTGACGTTTTGCAAGTCTCGTATACACAAAACTCAGTTGCCTCCGGCACCTTTTCGACGCCCAGGTCAAGCTCGACATTTTTAAATGAAAGAGCTGCACGACTTTCTCGCATCGACGACACTCGAGAGCGAAAGTGCCGTGCGAATTTCTGCACAGTCTGCAATATGCAGACCCGTTTGCTGTGCTTTATTACAATACCGGTGTGCTTTTATATATATTTATATAAATATCGCTTGTTATCTTATATTATTGTAAATTTTACAATCTCAAAAATGCATATAATTATTTAAAAAAGTTCTTTTAAATTAAATAATTTAAAATCATTTTTTTTGTTTTATTATATTTATTTTTCATAAAAAACATGTTTCAATGGCACTGATTAGATTAGTTTCCAATTATTTTAATAGATATAATTTCAATTAGAATTAATTTATTATTCAGTAATTAATTTTGTGAAGTAGTAAAAGAATAATTATTACTTTATAATTTGTGTGTTGTGTACAGTTAAGAAAAGTAAAATCAGTTCTAGGAACAAAATATAAAGTATAAGCAGAAAACAAATAAAATATGCCAATGTTTGTTATATTGATTCTTAATATATTATTTGTAGTTTATTAGTTAGAGTTTAAACTTTTGTGTATGTTTATTGCCTTTATTTAATGCGTTTTTAATGAGTTATTAAAAAGTTTGTTTTAAAACAGCTAGAGAAATGGTAGATGTACTTTGGCAAACATATCAAATAATGAAAAACATATTTTTTACTTGTTAATTGTTCTGATTAAAAAATCGCTTTTATAATATTTTATAGAAAAATTAAAACTATATTAAAATACAACGACCCGTTATGGAAATTTATATTAAATTTTGCTTACATTTCTTCTTTCTTATACTTGTTATCCTTAATCATTTTGTGATATATTTTAAATAAATTTGAACGATATTTTACTGTGTGCTGGTATTTTTATTATTTTTAATACATCGCGATGGATATTAACTTTTTTTTGAAATAAACTATATATGTTCCAGAAGTCAATTTTTCATATTTACATAACTATAAATCAATAAGCTATCGTATTGTTTAAATGCATATAAATTAAATAAATGTATTGACCGTAACATGTTTTGTTTTATAAAGTTATATAAATAAAAAATTTAACGTCTCACAAGTATAAAAAATAATTATAATAATTTTAAATATTTATAATTGAATTTTGAAATTATAAATGTAGAAATTTATACACTTGCAATTATAATTTCTTGTTTGTTTAAAGCAATTTATTAATGCTTTACTATGTGTATGTGTTGCACGTCTATACTAATAATTCATACGTTTAGAACTTCGTGTGTACTTGTTGACATAGCAATATACAACAAAAAAGTAGTTTGATAGTTTGTCTCATCTTTGCAACCCATTAAAAGTTCCTTTAATTTAAAATGAAAACATTATAACGGCCCAATTTCATGCGTAGTTTATATTATAATGACACCGTCAAATGTCATTTATCAGTTTGTGTATACTTTTATTACGCACTCAGAGTAAAATTACTTTTAAAGTTGCGCGAGGTTTATCTTTCGTTGTGAGGCGGCACAATAATTACCCGGAGTAGGATAAAATAAATCAATTTCAGAGCATCGTCTTTGGCAAAAGAGTTTTTTACATTCTTTCTTTCCTTTACTCGGCTTCTTCTCGACAAAGAAAACTTCTAATACACATTGTGAAAAATAAAAAGAAACACGTGGAATTTCCCTGGCGATTTGTAATTGCACTTTGCACGAGTTTGATGAAGCGTGTAAAGTGGCCTTCGGGATAATAGCAATAGAAAGGAAGAAATGGAGAGGTTAAAACAATTATGAGATTTCTTTTGAGAAAATGAACTTTGCACGCGGATTTGTAGCTTTGATTTCAATTTACATTGTAATAAATATTTTTTCGACATATTGCTAAATCAACACCTTCAATCCTTTCTTATTTTTCAAATTTGACTTTAGTTAAATTAATTCGTTAAAACTATAATTAATATATCCTATTCATATAATAAATATTTTCTAATTATTCGATCACATATAATATTAAAATTTTACTTATTTACTCATTTGAAGTATAATTTTATAAAAAACACAATGCATTTATGACAGCATAACAATCAGAAGAAATTACAAGAGCGTCAAAGAACAACCTATAAATAAAAGGAATTCAGGACACTTAACCTTCTTAAATAAGTTCATGATAAAAAAAGATTATCCGCAGTATGTTGCTTACTTGACTCGAATTTGACATCTAACTGGTCTCCCGGAGGATTAATTGTGATCGTGACGCGCTAGTGGATAATTGCGGGGGATGCGAAATAGGTGCAAAGTGGCCAGGCTAAAAGTTGGAAATCGTGTTGGGCGACTGAAAATGCAGAGACTACTCGAAGAGCGCCACGGAGCGAAGTGGAAGGAATGGAGATATAGTCCTACTGTTTGCTAAATCATGAAACGCCTTTCGCGTCACAAGAACAGTTTCGATACCGGTCTCTTTCGCTCAAGCCTTTTCGCTTTCTCTCTCTTTCTCTAGCCCTTTGTTTCTCGTCTTCGTTGCCGCTGCGTCTCATCTCGCGCACCATCTCGTAAAATCAATTCGCGACGTTCAACGAGAGCCTCTCGACTATCAAAGCCGCCATTTTATTACCATTTCATGAACACACTGCGGAAGAAAATAATACTTGACTGTGTTTATCGAACCCCGCAAAATTTACGTTTTACGCTGACTTTACTGCGAGATTAACATATGATGACGCACATCGCTGACATAGTTTTGCGATTTACTTGTAGAAGATGCCTGGCTTCTAGGAGATAAAGCGTTGAATAAGAAACACCCGAACGTTTTCAGTTTGTGTATTATTTCGGTACATTTGCAAGAGACCGGAAATTAGTCGTTGAAAGAGCTTTTATTCAAAAAAACAAGGGATTTGTTATTGGAAATGAAACTTGATAAATAGTTCGTGATTGAGAATTAACACAATTTATAAGAAATTTGCATAAGACGCGATATAGTTTGGTACGAAAAGTAATGAATCAAAGAATATATTAAAAAATTAATCCCGCTACTCTGTTACAGTAGATTATTTTTCAAAACATGTAATTTTCTAAATGACTATCTAACATCGCCAGACATCAATATCTTACTACTGAAAACCATGTCGCACTAAATCCAAAGAGAAAAATGTATAGCATATATATATCTAGAGGAACATTTTTAAATGAAAAAGTATCACGTGTAATTGTTCAAATTTTCCATTCACATCCAAATGTGAAAAAGTAAATTTATAATGTTGGTAAAAGAACAACATTTGCTTTTGGCGCGATTAATCAATTCCATCGAGAAGAATTTTTAATCTGATTTTATGAAGACTTTACATGGTTTCTTTCATTTCGCTTGAACTCGTTCCGCGGTAAAAATTCCTTTGATTCAAAAGAATTATTTCTAGATTCAAAGCACGCATTCATACCGAACCAAAGAACTTTTTTCGACGATTACAATATTCGACTTTTTTCGATATTGAGACGATAAGATATCTTTTAATTATGAAATTATCAGCGAAACTTTGAAGCAATGAGAAATTAATTATATTTATTTATCATCTACGCAAAATCGTCTTATCATTAAGCAACGATTCGTGAATAGTCCATAATAACTTCGCAAAGTTTCCAATTAAATTTCGTAAACTTTGTTGATAACTTTAAATTGTTGATCATAATATTTAAAGGTATCTG
This sequence comes from Habroteleia sp. ZL-2020, assembly GCA_022817445.1. Classification (NCBI taxonomy): domain Eukaryota; kingdom Metazoa; phylum Arthropoda; class Insecta; order Hymenoptera; family Scelionidae; genus Habroteleia; species Habroteleia sp. ZL-2020. The sequence continues at coordinate 9,093 of JABFPK010001079.1, forward strand.
TGGGAATTTCGAAGTGGATACTTCTGAAGTGTATCTATTGTCTTTTTAACAGTTTCGTTACAAAGTTCGATTCTTTTATTGTTCATTTCTTAGTTCCATTTTATAACGATTATTGCAACTCGAAACTTTTCATTTTGAGCCATTCTTCTTTCACTATTGTATTGTCATTATTTCTATCACTTTACAAATTTATTTCGTATACTTAATTAATTCATTCATTCTCTAAGTAGCAAATGTGGTCAATTCATTTTTGAAACTAGCAAAAATTAATTTCAGCTACTTCAATTTAAAAATAAAAATATAAAAAATATCATTTAATATGTAATAATTTATTTAAATAATGGCATTTTACCTTCGCGATGAAAATAATCTTCTTGTAAAAAAATAATGTCAGAAGTAACAATTTATTAAAACTTGAGCCAATGAAAGCGATTACTGAATAAGTAACTGCATATCTGAATACACTGCAGGTGCTTAAGTACGATTCATCGTACTAAACTGCGACTTAACGTACTACAATCTGCAATCACGTTATCCTAATTCATTTTTCAAGATTTTTTGTATCAAGATCTTTTATTCCATTATTTTACCCACTTACCCATACTTTAAGCCCGTATATACGACACTTTTCCCGTTGAGTGGACAGACTTTACTCGCCACATCTCCATTTCTCTGCAGTATAATACTAATTTCGGCGGCCAGTTCGCAATTTTCGTTATGCACACACAAGTGTCATCATACATGTCAAAAATTATGTTCCAAGGTACTTGTCGCGTTCCTACGTTAACGACTCACTATCAATGATAAATGTCCCGCTACTTCCGACTTCTTTATGCTATAGCAGTAAAAGGGAATATTATAGTAAATTGTCAGACAATTTTGCGTCCTTCAATGACGTTAATGACTTAATAAAATCATTTTTGAATAAAATTTCGAAACCTTCCTTGCATTTCCATTATCCATTATGCAAATTAATTGCTTAAAAATAATTAACAATTTTGAAAAAATTTAAGAATCCGAATGGAAAAAAATTGTCTGAATCGAGTATGAATATCGTCTGGATGTACTTTGGATGTCTGGTAATACCCTGGATTATGTCTTATCAGGTGTTGAAAACGATATAGGACAATCAGGATAGAGTAAGTATAAAGAAATAGGAATCGATCTAGAAACAGTCTGGATAGAGTCTGTATAAGGATCGCTATACAGATTGTATCCAGACTGTATACCCAGACGGTATCCAGTCTTAATTCAAGTAATATTCAAAAAATTAAACCTCTTGCCCGCTGCAGGATTTGAACACGAGACTCTCGGAATTTGAGTTGAACTCTTTAGCCATTGAGCTACCAAAGACTCACGTCATGCATTATAATCTTATCTTAATCTTCTTATTATTTTTTTATATAATGATATTTTAATAATATATAAAACTTATATAATTATATAATTATATATTATAATTATATATTATTATACCGTCTGAATATTATATACTGAATATACTGGATCGATTCTGACTTCTTTATACTTACTCTATGCAGACTGTCCTATATCGTTTCCAGCTTCTGGTAAGACATAATCCAGAATATTACGAAACTGATCATCCAGATGATATCCATACTCGAACCAGACAATTTTTTTCCACTCGTGGCTATAAAAAAATAGAAGATTGAAAAAATTGTTTGAATTATGATTTTGAGCTATAACAACTGTCACGAACTGTCAAGAGGCGTTGAGGTGAATTATTTGCGACTCCGAATTAACGTCGTTTCTGCTGACTAATTATACACACGCGTCGGACATGAAGACATCAGCCGTTAATTGTCGTTCTCCCTTTGGGTTCGAGCTCGCAGCTACGTTTAATCCTAAATTCTCGTTTTGCCGCACTTAAGAATTTTCTCGCTCTTTACCGACTCTGCCGTTGTTCGTCGTTATTTTTTCTGTGCTACGTGAATAATGTAAAATTGCACAGCTGATTTTGATTGCTACCCTGTCGCTTGATTTGTCTACGTTTTTACTTCGCATTTCATCCTATTCTGACGAAAATAGAATCACGAACACGCAAGTCCTGTGCGTAATTATTCACTCTTTTTCCACAAAAAGTGTCGTACCTATTTCAAGATAATAAAATAATTTTCTGTTTTGTTTTCGACACTGTTTTGCGGAAACCACAATCATTTTCTAAATCATTTTACCTATAGCTTGTATGTTTCTTCACGACTCCGGATGCTAGGATTCGTCGTGAACCGAGTGAAAACGAATTTGAATTTCTATCAATTCCTGTAATCCTATAAAGTAAATGGACATTTCTATTTCATTTTCAAAGTTAATATTATTTTTTTGTCGATGACAAATGAAATTATCGTCCCGTATAACCCCTCGTAAATATTCATTCCCTTGTTTTTGATTGAATAATCATGAATCATCGGACACGTAATTATTGATGATTATCCGAACCGAAACGTGTTACACATTTAAGTGATTCAGCATAATGCTTGTAATTTGCGTATAAATATTATTTTAATATCTAAATAAATGCCATACGAATGAATAACTTATGAAATATTTAAATATAATATAATTAATTCAGAATAAAATTGTAGAATAAGTTGAATAAGATTAGCTAGAAATATACAATAAATTTATATTCTTTTCTTATTAAATTGTAAATATAATTTAATAAAAATTATAATAATAATCTATTTGAACAGAGAGAGAGAGGGAGAGGAATAAAGAAACTTTTGTTTCAAAATATTATAATAAAATCTTGCACCAAAATGCTATATGTTTCAAGAACACGTATAGTTTAAATCTTTCAAAAGTTTGTACTGATATTCTGTAGAGCTGATGTGTCAAGTCTAGGAAAAAATGTCAAGTTTTTGACATTTCCTTACTCCCACTACGATGAATATCTAGCTAGTCGGTTTTATTTACGGTATGTAATGCACAGACGTCGTTACCGCGACATTTTGAAGCGTACGTGACGTATATATTTATAGTTGTGTATGTGAAATATATGACCAGCATGCGAGAGACGTTATTCATAAACATGCGCCATGCGTTTCTTTCGAGAAATATGTAATAGAGTGTTTGTGAAATTTAATGAACGGTTTTATTCGTTTCATTAGTTACGTCTGACACAGAAATGTTATTAGAAACGCAATTAAGCAAAAAGAAAATTTATTTGATGAAATGAGGTCTTCATTTGTGAAGATTGAGTGGTATTTACATGTTGTTGTTGTTTTGTTTAATTAGACGCATTACAAAATTCATTTTCATGATGTGTTTCCACGGCGTTTTCAATTTTTATTTATATTTTCTTCTAATTAAATAAAGGAGCATTTTGAACATGCAATTTAAATTTGTTTTTGAAAACTTTTCTGATTTCTAAGTTTTTTTTCATTTCTTTTTAATTGGAAGATTAAATATATATAGTTTAAAGTGGAAAACTTTCGCCAGAAAGTTTTTCTGTAACTGAAAACTGTACAGAATTAAAATCGAGGCCAAAATTTTGTTTCTGTGAAATTAGCTGTTGTCAGATATTAATTAAATTTGAAATATTTGCACAAATTCATAG
>JABFPK010001080.1:0-12669 GCA_022817445.1 Habroteleia sp. ZL-2020
TGTTGTCCCAACGGTCGGCTCACAGAAGAAAATTATGGTCAGTTGAATCGTTGAGACGGTGCTGGGGATTTTGTTTGCCAGCACCGGACCGACGATTAAATATTCACGGTTATTTCTAATGCTGTGCCAACGTTGTGTCGTTTGTTTGGGTTGGTCAACGGTAGATTTTTCCACAAGGGGAGGTTTTCAAATAATTTTTAAATTATAAATATATTTCTACCGATGTTTTCTTATTTTCTTTTAGCCGAAACAAATTTATACAGTTTCTTAGATGTAGATTTTACACTGTTTTAACTTTCAACATAAATCTTTCGTTTTACTTCAAACTTTTGAGTACCTTTCTGACGATCTGCTGTCTAAAACTCGAAATTCATCATCTAAAAACGTGTACAATAATACGCCTAATTCCACATCTTAATATGTAATCGCTACATCGCGGAGAACCGAAAACCCGGGCCTCTTTAACATCAACCGAGATCCGTATAGCAATCTCATAAATAGCCATCAACTTCGACTAGTTTTGTTGCGATAATCGAGACACGGTTATGCGACGGGCACCAGGAGAATCTATGCTTAATTCCGTAACAGTGTCACGAACGTATTCGGACGCAATCAACCGAAAAATCTGTTCGAACGAAATGGAAAAGACGGATCCCGGTACCTGTCGTAACATGAGCCGATATAGCCGGAACGATGCCAGCACGTGTGAAATCAGAATTTAAGATCGTCTCGCGTGCGATGATCCCAACAAATATTGGCGACATTTGAGGGGAGGAAAGAGTTAGAAAGACGGGACCAGGGGAATCCAAACGAGGTGTCGGGAACGATTATAACATTTCCATAATACCAGACACCGTTATCGAGACGCGATGCATCTACTTTTTATGGAAGAATCAACTGCGACAGAAACTATACGAATTGGTTGATTATCATTTTCAACTTAATTCCTAAACTTTTTATTTAATTTGATTTATTTAAATATTAATTATAATTCATTAAAAATTGTTATATTTTGAAATATTTATGATAAATGAATTGAAAAAGAAAATCGAGTTAAAAAAGTTGAAAATATGTAGTTGATAAAAACATAATTAAAATAATAAAAGCGTAATAAAAAGAGGTCAAAAAAGGTAGTGACTTGAAATATAGAGCATGTTTGTTTGGCAGTGATTGTTGAAATTAAGTGATATTTATTTTCATTAATTAGCTCGGTGACATTCACTATTCACACATGATGAATAGAAATTTTTACTACGCAAGTTAAAATGTCTTTAGTACCCATAAAAAGTGGCATTGAAAGTAGCAACTTTATAGACACATTATAGCTGCGATTAAATATTCTGAGATATAGATTTATATCTCATTCAATGCTTTTTTTAGTCAATCTTTATTAAAAATATTAGTTGTGTAAATAACTTTTAATATACATAAGGTAAAGTGATTTGAATTCTTTGACTTCTGAAAAAAATGAATGATGAAAGAAATACTTGTTCTGATTAACTGTTAACGCTATTTTAAATGAAGATATATTATGTGTGGTTTTATTTTTCCCATAATTTTTTCTTTTACACACAACAATAAAGCGTTTTTATGTACCTTTAAGATTGTCTAGTTATTAATTCTTTTCAAATTAAGGTCAAATTGAAATCGATTAAGAAGTAACTATTTGGATTACTTCTAAATTTCAATTTTACGTTCCTTATGCTCACAAACGTTTCTTTTTAATTTTTTTTAAATCCTATTAATCTGTTATATTGTGATACAAAATCACAATAAACACAACTTTTATATTTTAATTTTTTGCCTGCATATAAAATTCATTTTTAGTTTTAACGTATACACAAATAATATAATCCTATTTAATTGATGACTTGAAGTACCTCTGTTAAAATAAATGAATGATCATTGAAACAAAATGTACGGTTCATATTTCAGAACATTTAACTTTTAAATGAAGCATACGGCATGAAATTTGTAAAAACAAACAATTTGACTAAGTCAAAATTAACGCCACAAAACGTTGGAAACCGCAGAGAAATAACATTTGTAATGATTAAGAGAAATGTGGCATTTTTCATCGAATCGTTTGCATTCAGGTATAACATTCGTTCCGTTGCGAATTGTTCAAGAAAATGGAAATTTCGGCCTGTGTGCCCGGCTCGATTTGCTTTAATGAAGCTAAAAGTGTTTCCGTTTATGGTTTTGTATATAAAACGGAATTTGTCCCAGGTTGCCCACCTTATTAGCCAAATAAAGGGTAGTCGATTCCGAGACGGATGGTCAATGAACGTTTCATATTTGTCTGGCTAACCGTTGACAATTTTTCTATTGTGTTGTGTGATGCTTTTGTGTATTTTGAGCGAATGCTATATACTTTGAGAAAACGTTGAGTAGCAAATACCGCATTTTTAAGTCTTTAGTTTAGAGTTATTATTTATTACTGTTAATGAAATTTTCCGCAATATCGGCGACTTTTTAATGCACCGTGAAATTTTAGGAATTATGGTTCATTAAAGAACAAGATAAACGAAAGAAAGAATAGAATCGAGAGAAAGTGAAAACCGCCATTAAATTTATATTTCGTGTAATCATAATGTTCATTATGTATAATAATCATTTTATTGCTTCTTTCATTAAAATTAGAAAAATAATATATTTTATTTTTAAAAAATAATAACAATAATGCTTATTTTGAGTTGTAATTATGGAATCTAATTATTGAAATAAATTTTATTTCATTTTTGGAGATTTTTATAAAAAATATTTAATAATTTAATTAAATGTTTTGATATTTAGAGGTAAAACATTTATTTAGTTGTAATAGTACTAAAACTGTTACAAATAGATGTTAAAATATTCCAATTAAAAATCAATCAAATTAATTAAATATAAGTTAAAAATTAAAATTTTTTTTTTTATTTTTTTTTAATATTTTTGTAATACTAAAATATAATGTTTTAAAATTATGAGTGATAGTTTTAAAAATAGTTTCATTTACTTTAAGTGTTAATACATTTTATAAAGTTATAATAGATAAAGATTGGTATATAATTTGTACATTCTTACTAAGTCAAATCATTATTTGTTATTTATTGCTTAACGGCAATTATTGTTAAAATTGATTTGAACAAATTTTGGATATTTTTATAAATTATTATTTAATCATTCAAACCATAAAGTTTGTCTTTATACAAAATATCACTAAAAATACTAATTAAATTCGATGAAAAAGATATCAACAATTACAATCAAGCATTTAATCATTACTATTATTATTACAAGTGTAACATTTATAAATTCAATATTTAAATTAATTTATCCTTTTCTACTAACTTTAATCGCGAAAAGCAATTTCTTAATCCGTTATTACAGTTACACTTGCACGGAATTAATATATTCATCAATCATTACCGCTTTTATGAATAAATTGGCTAAATCCTTGGTAGTAGAACTTGCACATTTTAAGCAGCGCCCTGTCTGTGCAGCTAAACGTGCAATAAATCGCGCAGAAATCGTTCCGACTGGACATAATTGTTTCGAAGGTGTGCAAATGAAAAAGCCAAGCCAACCACAGAACCAGCGTTGGAGGCAGCAACGGCGACAGCTGTCACGGCCGATGTCCGGTATTATTATACCGCGTTAGTTCGGATAAGGTGCGCACATAATGCTCTCACGAGCCCGTGCGTATGCAGCGCCAAGCTTAAAAGGGAGCCCGGTAATGAATTGTGTTTCGTTTCACTTGGCCCGCAACGTATAATTTCGACTCTCGGTCCGCCTAATTAGGCGGAGACATCTGTGAGCGATGGTTCTCCAAAGTGGGTCTGCGCGTGGCGCTTTGCCGCCCGAGCGCCGGACCCTCGTTGAGAGTCGCTGGCGCGAGTGACGAGTTGCGCGGCCCAAGCCATGTCTTCCTCTCACGTCTATGTAATTTCATACTAATCTTCTGCAACGAAGAAGAGAAAATATTATCCCTTCGTCAATCGCGATATTATCTTTCTGTTTATTGCGAGCGACCTGCTATTTGTACATGCTTTTGACCGGCCATGGGAAATAGTCATTTTTGTTATTAACGTGCACACTTCTTAGGAGATAACGTTATTGAGTCGGAATGAAAAATTAGTATTGCTTGCAAACGGATAAAATGGATATAATTTAATAAAATAGGTAATTTAAAGGCATTGCGTCAGTCAAATCATATACCTATACAACGTTGATCTTAGGGTTGATACGATGTTGATTAGCCAAGTAGATGCAGGAGACTTAATTAAAAAATCAGCATTTCATGGAAACAGCGTCTACCGCTTGCATCGATTGTTTATATTAAATTAATAAAAGTAACGTTGCATCACTATTATAGTCAATGGATCTTGTGTATATTGGAGTTTCCGTAAATCCTAAGTGTAATCCTTCGGTGAGTGCGTACACTGAGAAAAATTTGTCACGAATAATTACTGTTTAAACAGTAATCCAGCGCCATTAATTACAAACATAAAAATGACTGTTTTTAACAGCAAATTCTTCTACACTTCACCGTAAAATAAACTAATAAAGTAGAATTTATTTCTGTTAAAAACAGTAATTTTTATGTTTATGTCTTTAACGGCGTCCTATTACTGTTTAACAGTAATTACTCAAGACAAATTTTTTTTGGAGAAATTGGAGAAAAAAAATGATATAATTTATCATCTTATCTTAACTATAGTTATGGCACAGTGAAATACTTTAAACAATATAAAAAAAATATCTTAAATATATAGTACTCATATATTATTAATACACATATATTTAGTAATTATTATGAATGAAGGTGTGAGTGTTCTAAATATAATGCTTTAAATATAATAAACTTAATATAAATTATATATATATAATAAACTTATATAAATTAACATACTGTGATTGGTCAAAATTTCTATTAAAATATTCCATTTTATTTTTCCAATTTAGATAGTCCATTTAACTGATCTATTTCTCTCGGTGTAATTATGAGGAAATACGGTTTAATAAAGAATGTTGGAAGTTATAATGAATCATTATTATTTATCAAAATGTAAATATCTATCATATTTAGCGACTGGAAACTAATTAATCTATAATTCAAAATATTAAAAAAAAATTCCATCGTTTTTTGGTCAATGTGTTCAAAAAACGACAAAATATTAAAACCATTTCCGTCGGACCGATAACAATCGAAATTACGTCTCGACGAAGTCGACGTGTAAAGTAAATTTTTGAACACTTGACAAACCGAAAATTACTTTCTTCCGTGTAAATGCGTTCGAGAACTTTTCGAACAATTAGATCGGTCGGGATAACGTCCAATATAGACCGAACAAGTCTACGTAACGAAAACCGATTTTATCAAAAGGACTAATCAGAACCACTCTTTTCCCGTTTCACAATTTTTTTATTTTTAAATGTCACATCCGACTTTTTTGTCGTGACGAAACGCCAAATGTTGCGTGAAAAGTCAAGTACAGAGTGAGACGCCAAGGGGTGCAAGGGCCGGGTTATTAACTGGACATCGTGCAGTTTGCCGGGGTTAAAGCTATTTAATAGGAGCGGTCCGTTGTTTACGTGGCGGAAGTGAACTATAATAATCAGACCGTCGTGTACAAAACCGCAAGGTACGATATTACTGTCATTTACGTCCCCTCGCACAAATCCACCCCTTCAAATCAAAAGATGCAATAACGAATGATGGAAATTAAATGCCCGAAATTGTCACGTTATACTTCAGAAGTTTTAGTTTTTAATTGGGTGATCTATGACTTCCAAAATATATAATTAATATTTTTTCTTACGATGTAAATATTCATATCGTATATTCTAACTTTTATTTAATTATATACTTATATTTTCATTATTTTGTATTAGTTATGTATATATTTTATTAAAGAAAATAAATTAATATATAAGCATTGAAATAATATAATATGAAGATTTGGTTCTGAAGGCTATTTTCAAAAAAACTTATCAAAGCCATATTTTGAAAGATTATTTCGTTTAGTGAGAGGAATAGTTGACTTCTGAGTAACAATTAGATATTATAAAATAAAGTATTGGATAAGAAGCACATTAAAATAGTTTTGAATTTTTTTGAGACTGTTACATCAAACAGGTGTTTAATACACTTCTGACTAATAATAATGGTAACAAATCAATGTAAATAGGCAATAAGAAGTGAATAAAAACGAAAATAGTATACATATGCAATGATAAATGTATATAATATATACATATGAAATACATATTTATATTCATAAATAATGTTTTGGAGTTATGAAACCTTTTTATAACTTTACTCTTAATAATTATTCATTTAATTTATTTTAATTATGAATTAATTAAATATTGAATTTATTTAATTTAATTTGAAAATCGACAGCATAATATAATACTTATCAGAACAAATCTATGCATTTTCTTAATATTTATAGATCTGAAATAAAAAACTAGAACATTTTTAATTCGAACATAAATTTATATAATAATTATTTACAAATTAAGTGAAAGTATAGAATATATATCATTATATATATACAATGACAGACACCCACACACACAATAGTTGTTTTGTTATTAATAAATTTTTCATAGCAATTTAGTTACTGATTAATTTGATTTTTTGTTTTTTAATCTCTTTAGCATCGTTTAAATTATGCATTTAAATTTCATCATTGCATAACTAACATTTTTAGCATATATATTTTTCTAATTAAGAAATTATTCAATTTAAATTCAAATTTTTGATGTCTGTAATAACATTGCTCATATTTTCTAAAAGATTGATTTATTTTTTCCACCGTTTCAATACTCTAAAATATAAAGCATTAAATCAATCAAATATCTAAATATTTGTATCATTTTTTGTGTTTACCTCAGTTTTTTAGTTCAACTACAAGAAACTAATAGGTTTATAACGTTAAACTTTCATTTTTTGTTCTGTTAAATCGAAAATTTCCATACAAAATTACCATTAAAATACTTATTTTACTGTATTCAAACTTAATAATTTACTTTTCTAAATTTTAGCTGAAACTATATTACAGCCGACTATCGAAAAAAAATTCATTGAATTTTATTATAATTAAAAATATTTCTAACCAAATTAAAAATTAGTATAAAATATAATCATCTCTGTAGTCGATTAAAATAATATAGTAATGCAATTGGTGTTAAAATAGCAACATATATTTTTTATTTTTGTAATTACTTATTATTTATTTTAATACCTTTTTATATATTAAATAAGCTATATCTTATGAAATAAAACCATTTAAATAAAGACATTTATAGAAAGAACAGCGAGAGAGAAGAAAAGAGTAATAAAATTCTTAAATTCGCGTAATTTGAAGATGGAAAAACTATTAAAAAATAATCTAACAAATATTAAATTAAATGCCATAAAATTTATATACAACTTCTGCATTTCTAGCACATCAAAACATATTCCTCGCGTAAAATAAAGAAAGTCCATTATTAATCAAAAAATAATTACTCGCAAAACAAGAACTACATTTCTTTGCGAATAGAGTAATAGACATTTTATGGTAACAATGAATCATGAACTGCTGTACAGGAATCGGAAGTAAAATAGCTACGTAGGAGAACGACAGCTCGTAAACGACAGCGTTGGTGACACTCTCGTCATAGTCGGCAGTGACGATCGCTACTAATATGCGGTAGACCGAGAAATGATGCTTTTACGGTCGCTACTCGAGGATTAATTTATTGCTGTACGGCTCTGTTGAAGAGACCCGAAAACGTAGCAAGCGAGACAAATGAAGCGCAAAACAAAAGACCATCGTAGGTCCTGGGGCGTGGAGCTCGAGGTATTAAGTCCATGACTGCGCCATTGTTGGCCTCTTGTGTATTATAGTTGCAACCGCCGGGTCAATTTGATTGGATTTAACTCGAATCATATATTCGCAACACTTTCTCAAGTGTTTCCTGCGTGAAACTAGAAGCATCAGCGACTAGAAATATTCAAAAAGCTTCGAAAAGTTGCTAGTCCGTGAAAATGATTGTTATTTTTCCAGCCAAATGAACGTTTTGGTCGAAATTGAGAAAAAACCAAATTCCTTGATAGAAAAATAAATTATTCGAATAACTAACCCAGATTATAGAATGATGAGAAAGCAGGAATTAGATTAACGTATTTATATCGACATTCAAATATTTGTAAACTTCGGTAACTTCGACGTCTAACAAAACAAATAGTGGAGATGTTGGTACGATTGAATAAGGTATCCTTAGCTAACCATTGTGTTAAGTAATAGACTCTGTTACAGATATTCAAATATAAAAGTTATAAAGCGATTGTATGAAGTTGATGAATTGAAAGTAACGAATTTTAAATGATCATTCGAAGATGTAAAATGATCTCCAAGTTCATCAATTTCAAATGAATTGAATTTTATAAATGGATGTTGGTGGATGAAGGAGATTTAGAAAAATGTAAACAGCAGCTTTTTACAAGGACGAGTATGGAGACCTAAACAATTTTGTTTCATGGAATGGCGATGCATTATCGACATAGCTATACATAATTACTTATTTTATTTAAAGGAACAGAGTGAATAAAGCGTTTTCCGAACGCCCTCACTTCTGTCGTACTCGTCTAAAACATATCCAAGGTTGTTTCATAATGCAACGTTTTTGACGACCGGCACAGTCTATAATAAAAAATGACTGCTATCTATTTTCGTCTTGAAAATATCATCAGACTTTTAATTATAAATGATACGTCGAACAAATGCAAACCATTTTTCCTGCGGACATCTGAAAGCGCAACCATTAATTGATATCGTTAGAAACATGCCATTAAAGGTCTCAAAAACATATGCTAGCATTTGTCATTCAACACCGAAACCCATTAAGTCAACTTAAATTCCAATAATTTGACTACATTTTCTATTAGCCCTGAGACTCGACCCTCGTAACTCCAAGAAAATACTTCTATTGTATGCAAAACCGCAGCACCTGTGCCTGAAAGTCAACAGCCATTAACAGCGACTTTGCTCTCTAACAAAATAACACCTCGCAAATCGTAATTCGTAACACGAAAAATTGGTAATTGCGAAAATTGCAACGTTACATCATGCGGGCTGCCAGCACCGGCGTTTCGATGAACAAGAGCGCATTCTTGCCGCGTCTTGGCCGGGTGCAACCGGCTGGATAAATCGTCTACGTGTTTTGTAGTGGAATTTTTAACGCTTCATTAGTCCGTGACTTCGTCGTGCCGCTCTGTCTCCTTGACAACTTTGACAAATTACACCCTTCGACGCTTCTTTCCTCGTCACTCCTTTCTCCGCGATATGTCTATTTTATTCTTCATTTCGACTTTCAGATTCGACAGACCAAAATTTTGCATTCCCCTGTATTGGCATAAGTCTTGGGTTAACCGATGTTTGATATATAATATTTGAATAAAAATACTTTCAGGATCATCACACCATATTGGGATAGAATTATACTTTATTAAATATATGTTGTTGAATAATTTGTATATAATAGATATATGTATCTCTATCTCTCTCACTCATATTAAATGACTCGTTATAAGAATAAACCAATTTAATATTTTGTTCTAAGAGGTTCATTCAAATTTCAACATTTTAAAATCCTTAAATTAATCAAATTATTATTAAATTTAATTTTTATGTAAACTAAAGAGTATAAGGTTTCGTTTATTCGTTTTAGAGACATTTTTTAATAAAATGACTTTTTTCTCGGTTATCCGAAAATATTCATATTTTTTCATCCAATAATTGAAAGAATACAAGTCGCTGCCTTTAATTATCAAAGAAGTAATCAAGGTACGCGATTTCGAAGCGAGAGACCCTGAATGAAATCGAATTATACGTCGCCTAATTCGCGTAAGCACAACTGGAGCAAAACGACGAGCATTGATGACGTAGCTGTCACTTAGCGATAATGAAGGGGTTTGGGGTGTGTTCATATTAGCAGCTCTGAAGATAAATCGTCAGGGTTTTGTTTCGCGATGAAAATGAACGGTCGGCGCGTTGCCAAATTAGTCGCTAATACTCATCGCGCGGTATATCTCGGTTCGTCTGTGTGTTCTCTCGTCTTTTTCATCTTAATGCGAGCGTTGTAGCGGTAGTTAAAAGATGGCAGTGCTACCATCATCAATAAGTGTCACGCGCTACACGCACACACATCGTACCTCAATTATCTCTCTTTCTCTTTTTCTTCACCTCTTCTGCGATGCCCGGCTTGATTAGTGCAACGCCAGTCACATTGCAGCTCAATTTTTAATATTATTTGCATTCGATAGTGGGATTAAGATGAATTTTCTGGTTATTGACGTTCGAATTGAAAGTGCTCTGTTCGGTAGAAAAATTGAGTATGAAAACTTTGTTGATATTAAATCGAGTGGGGTGGGTTTTGTCCGGTTTTCTTTATCTCGTTTAATTATTATTATTTCGATACACATTTCATTTGATAGAATACGAATCTAAATTTATATGTAAATTGAGAAAAGTCTTTACATATAAGAAAAAATATGCAAATTGAAACAAATAAATTGGAATGATGGAGGTCAAGTGCCGAGATTTTTTTTTTCGTGTTTTATATTTTCAGCAAAAAATCTTAGAAGAATATTTTTTACAAGTGTTATGCATTTTTACGTGAAAAAAATGCTAAAGGAAAGAAGATAATAAAGAAGAAAAATACAGAAAAGAATGATATATATTTAAAAATAAGTATATAAATTAATAGACATACAGTGAACAAGAAAAAAACTATAAAAAAAACAAATTATTTACAGGTACGTTTTTCGATGTTTTTCTCAAATTTTACAGAAAATTATGTTTATTATTTCTCAGTGTCAGTAGAGGATGAATAAAATGAATTAAATGATTAAAAAATGACCTTAAAAAATATGCATATATAAATGCACCCATTACACTATATAAATATATTATATATATAGACAAATATAAAAACGATAAAACTTAAAATAAGGATAATTGTATTAAAATTTAGATTTGTATTATTCACGTTTTGACTAAAAATTATAAAATTAAATTAAATTTCAAAGACAAAATATTAAGATGTAGAAGAGAAACTTAATTTAAAAAAACCATTTCAACGTGATTTTTGTTTCGCGATATCTACTTAAGGAATGCGTATCGATTTAAATATATAATAAAATTGGAAAGTCTTTGTTCGTTTACGTGTACGTAAACATCTTATATACATGTTTATATTGTAACAAAGAATGTTACGTATAAACACATTAGGTTTACGTAAAATCATTAAGTCCGGCATATTCGTTCTAGTTTACTTTTATGTAACGCACAAACCGAACCATTACTAATTGATATGAAAACGAAATACGGTTTTTTAATTTGCCGTTCAATTCTTTTAACGAAAAGCGCATATGTCATCTTAATAACTAACTTTTCTAATGTTTTGAAATCTTAATAGAATCAAAATTAGTTTGTTAATTGTGAACTATTTACCTTTGAGGCTTGGCAAGTTGGAGCACTTTCTCTTATTCTTACAGCAGAGATTTGATTCTGTTTCTGCGTTCCTTTTTTTCAACTTAATAATTAGTGGCGTGCGTAAGGTAGCGTGTAATTTATTGAAATACCGTTATATTAGATAATTTGGTCAGTTATCGAATATGAATTTGGGAATTGTCTTTCTTAATTGGAAGAAACTTGTTTTCTGAATTAAATACTTTACAATTCATAAGGTAACAGTTATTGTGAAGTGGTTTATGAAAATGGATCGAAATGATTGATTAGTAGATTTATTCTTAGAAATCCGATAAGATTATAATCTTATTATAATAAATTATAATTTCGTTGTTTAGAAAACTAAATGATGTTTATGAAAAGTTGTACAAATTAGAGAACTTGTGGAATTTAGATTTTAATATATGTTGCTACTTTAAGTGAAGATATTTTCACATTACCCGCATGGAAAAAAGAAGTCTGGCTAAGTCTGGTTAAGTCTGGCCAAGTTTGGCTCATGATCGAGTTCCAGACTTTCCTTTTTTGAACGGTAGTCTGACAATCCATACTCCTGTCAGACTACTAAAGTCTGGCATGCTATTTTTTAATAAACGTTAAATGTTCAAAGCAAGTCTGAAATAGACTGAAATGAATCTGGATCGCCAGACTTCATTAGTCTGGCAGGAGTATGGGCAACCAGACTAAAAACAGTCTGGAACTCGATCATGATCCAGACTTAGCTAGACTTTTACCAGATTTTTACCAGACTTTCGCCAGACTAATTTTTTCTACACGGGTAATTTCGATATTCACTATAGTTTTCAATATAAACATAGCTATTTTATGTGAAAACATATGAATAAATGGGAAATTAAACGAATTAAAATTATAATATAGAAAGTACCCTAATGGAGTCATTTAGTAACACTTCAAAAAATATTACAAATGGTCAAAAGCTCCATAGTCATTTCCCTTACATCTAAAACATTATTTGCATTTGATAAATATATCCTTTTCAAAGAAAGGATTTCCAAAAGAAGAATATATAGTAAATTTAAAAAAGATTAGTTTCATTGAACAAATCTTGTCGAAGTTAGTTACATAATCATAGTTGAAAATTTGAAGCAATTAGTTTTAATTTTTTCACGAAATGACTGGAATTTTAAATAAAAAAGTAATTTCC
>JABFPK010001081.1:0-12668 GCA_022817445.1 Habroteleia sp. ZL-2020
TAAGAACTATGTTGTTTGACAGCGTCAAATCAACATTATGAAATAATATAAGACCGACGTTATTGACCAACGTAGTTTCGATGTTGTTGGACGATGCTAAATTGACATTGGAAATTAATTTCGGATCGATGTGATGATCTGACGTCGCGGAATGTTACATGGCGACCATATACACGGGTCATTCATTTAAATGTAAATATATTTATAGATTTATATCTATATTTTAAAGATCACTAGAGAACCAATGATGATGCATTTTTTTTTATTTAATTCGATTATTATAACTTAAAATATATATATTTATATTTTTTATTTTATCAACGTTGCATGAATTCATATTCTGCTCTATAAACGTTTCAATCATATTTAATCCCATATAATGTTGACGAAGGAAAAATGTTGGAAGAATTTAATACAATTTAAAATGTTCATTCTTGTTCAAGTATTTTATTTGAACAAATATCACAGTGAGACTTTCAATCAATATCGATATAAATAATAAACAAATTTAACAACCGGAATAAAATCCGGAATGAAATCCGAAATAAAAGAAATTAGAATTTTTCGTCGCAATTTTTTATACATCGCAGAGAATCACGATAACGTGCAAACTATTCTTGATCTATATTTGAAACAAAATTTTTCCAATACTTTCATTTTATTTGCATATAAATTTTGCACATCGTAGCCCATCTTCATGACAGTCGCAAAATAATAATTCTATTTTGCCGATGCGATGCATTCGCTCGTTATAATTTATAAAAATAAAAGCTTATGCATTTTCTTTTTAATTGCGCATAACGATTATTATAAAAACATATTAATTTGTAGATTTTCAGATAAAAAGAAAATTTTATATAAAACAATTTTTTAATGTTTTATAAAAACACGTATTTGACAAAAAATTATCATATCTTATTGTCTCTGTTAAAATTGAGACCAAGAAATAAAGCTTTTTACCTCGCAAATCTTCGCGACTATCAATAAATAAATCTAATCGAGTATCTCCAGTCGAGCTCGGTGTAACGCTTCGACCGCAATTAGTATTCGTACTCAACATTTGCTAACACCATCGATTAGAACCGCGCATGGAATTTTAACGATACTTGATTAGACGTTATTTGCCGGAGTGGCAAATGGAATAATGGGTTACGTCCGATATCAAAATTCGAACTACTCGCAGAACGTCGAAACAAATCGATCATCCGTAGCTCCGCTCTCGCGACTAAGTCTGAAAAATAATGCCAAAAATAGTGCGCGAACATTTGAAATCCGATATCTGGCATCAACATGTTTGCACGCGTGCCTCGTAAATATTATTTGGAAATTGCATTTACCGCAACCGGTTGCAACAAATTTGCATTCAGAATTAACATTGTTCCGGCATATCCGGAAGCTTTTTTCATCCGGATTGTAAATTACTCCGGGAAACGATTTCATGGATCATTTTCCTTTTCATAAATGCCTGCGTTGCGCTTCCATGCTAAAATTATTCAAACAGTGCAATGGAAGCCAACATTTTTTATATTTGCAATGGCATTTCCTTGTCAAGTTGTGGCCAGCTTTTTATTTCGAGGTGATATTCTCCCGAATAATAAAATTACAATTTACGTAAAACGTCATTGACTTTTTATATTAATATTATAGAAACATGACTTTTCTTGAAAATGTTACTTTGATAAACATTTTATAATAATAGAGGCATTTAAAAAAATTGTTTCAATTTTATTTTAAATTTAATAGTGTCAGTATTAGCCATAAAATGTCCAAAAAAATTTATTAATGTAACATCTATATATTAAGATATTAAAAATGAGTGTATATGATTGTATATGGTGATTCCTAGAAACTGTCTTTTTATCTCAAAACGATTTTCTTTTACTCACAGTCGAAACTAATATTGATCTTATAAAGATAAAAAAAAACAATAAAAGATGAAATCACTGACCTTGACTTGAATCTTTTTGTAATTATTTCCAGGTTTATATGTTACGTATTTTTTTATTATAGTGTTCAAAAAAACAAATCTTTTTATGATAAATAAATTTTCTAATATGTCTTTATGATACTGTATTTCGAAATGTAACTATTATTTGTAAATTTTATTAGTACTATAGTAAAACAAAACAGTGCAATAAATTTCTGCCAGAAATTCTTCAGTGAGATAGTATAATTGTTTAATTTACGAAAATACGATCCACGTAGAATTAAGATAGATCAAAGAGGATTTAACAAGGATTTTATTGTCAACTTAACAAATTTAAATGGGGGTGAAATGCAGGAGAGAGATTATCGCGCGTGGAATGAAAAAAGAAAATTATTTAAATTCTTTTATTTTAATTTTTACTTTTATTATAATAACTTAAACGCTCCATATTATTTTAATGTCAAATTTACTAAAATTCCAATTGCTAAATGTTCGAACTAAATATCTGAAATGTAGAAAGTAATGGTAGAATGGAAATTTAATTTCTGCAAAGAAATTTAAGTATTAATTGTAATCGACCCAATTTCATTTTATTATTAGATATTATCTTTTATCGTAATAAATGGTTGTAAACAAAAAAAACATGATATTTTACATGCAAAATGCATAATTTTTTATGCATTTCGAAATCAACAATATTTCTTCCAAATTATGAACTCAGTTTTAACTGATCTTTCGATACAATTTCCAAGAAGCCTTTCAAATTTTCAATTTTCACTTCAGGTTCAAATGCAAAATGCCTCTTTTTAACCCGGTTTCTCAAAGGGTTAGATCAGGCCAAATTACCCGAAATTTCGAGTAATTTAAAAATTCGCCTCATTTAAATATCTACTATTTTTTGATAACTCCAGAATGGTTCGTTTTTTTGATGAGAATATTTCAATATTTTTATATTTTATTGATATTATATGTTTATATGTATATTTGTTAATAGAAAACAAATATTTTCTATTTAAACAACAGAAATAAAAATAAACCTCGATGTGTTTATTGCCTCTCTCTCACTCACTCACTCACTCACTCTCTCTTTCTATCTCTAATAGCGTACGAGTAAAATAAATAAAACAACTTTTCGATAAAATTTTATTGCAAATTGACATAAGTTGTTTTAAATCAAAGAACGGAGACTTGAAGCAAAAAAAATCGAACCGTAAAGCACCTCTTAATACATCTTATAAAAGATACATTCGTTTTGAAACCGTCACAACTTCTTCAATAACAAAACACATAAAAAGTTCAACTTTTGTATCTAATTTATTGCTCTTTTTACGCGATATGTGTCTTAAACAAAATATTATTTTTCACTACGAGTCGCATTTTTCTTCAAATGTAAAAAGTTTACATGATACGTCTTTTATATTCTCACATTTTTCTACTCTGGTATTCATTAAAACGCATAGCTATTCGGAACTCCTACACTCAAATTGAATCACTAATACAAATACAAATATTTTGTTTCAAACTTCAAAAGATTTCGTCACATCTATAGATTACATCCCACCCATATTTTCTCCGATAATTTAATATAAAACTTTCATATTCTATACATTCTTCAATCGTACTTATATGTTTTATATATACCATGTTTACTCTATACCGCAAATGACAATACGAAACTTCTGCTTCTTTCAATAAAGTAACGACAAACTTTGCTGATCTATATATTAACGAAAAAACTTCATGCCGCCTTGACGAAAAATATGTTTCGTTCAGCAATTATTTTAAATATTATTCAACGCTCGGACAAAAGTAATACATAATAAATATAACAATAATAAAAAATAAATATATAATATTTATAGGAAATATATATGATGAATGAAAATAATGCTAACTTTTGTAATATGCTACTCACGGGGAAAAATAGTCATGCCTAATGATTATGGTTAAATAAAGTCTAAAATTACGCAAAATAGTAATTTGTTCAATTTGTTTTTAATTTATTCGTAAAAATAACATTTTTTGTACGGCTGTATCAAGATAAAAATGTTTAATGCAAAAGAAAACTTTTACAATAACACAAAGTATTGTTAATTTGGCTCGCAGTTCCCTAAAGCTATAACAATGATGATGATGTTCTAGCTACACCAAAATTAAGTTAAGCGACTCGATTACAGCAAATAACGTTGAAATAGCGTAATGACACGCAACTAAAATAGCGACATAGTAATTGCATTATCGTAACAGCAGTTGCCATTGTCGTAACGTTGCTTTTTTCTTCCGTGTGATGCTTGTGACTGTGGCACGATTTATCACGACTTATCCTAATACGTAAATTTGAGTGGATATAATCCCGCTACCAAAGTTACTACTAAGCTCTTCTAAGTTGATTTTGAACTCATGGAAATTTCGTAAATGAAACAAGGCATTAACTCTTTATTGATTCTGATTTCAAATTATTAGTCAGGCATTTAACTTATAATCCGGTACATTTGCATGCATTGCCTCAGCTAACAAATACTTCTTTATACTCATAAAAGTTATACTTTTCCCTGGAAAAGGGCATGTAAACAAATTTGTTGTCTTACGATATAGAAGTGCATCCTTCTCTCATTCGGAAAGGATGCATGAAAGAAGAAAAAGTTCGCGCGATTACACTTAGCGTCTAATCGAAAATTCCCTATCGTTCTTAAAATTTCTCATTTTTTAATATAATTTTTCAAGCGATTTAAAAAAATGTCACAAATGAAATCAATATTTAAAAGAAATGTGTTATAGACGGAGAGATAATCAAAAACTTATGCACCCAAAATACAATTTTCGGAAGTTAAGTTGACAGAAAAATTTGTTCAAAACTATGTTCAGTTTGTGTTTTAAAAACGTGAAAATCTGGGCATAAAAAGATCCTATTTTTATTATCGGGTTATTTGTGTATAAATTAATGTAGACCTTTCAGCGCAGATATCGTATTTGAAAGAAAAAATATTATACTTCACTAGTGTGAAAACTATTCCATTTAATTTCACACATAATTCCACTCGTATAAATTTTCACCTTCTCCCACTTGTAAAGTAATATACTATTTTCTTTCAATGCTAGAGAAGAGGTAATGTTGAATTGTTTAAAATATATTATTGTTAAATCAATGCGGCAACATTTTAAAACAACACACTTAAACTCCTGAAAAGAAAAGGATTACGTTTTAAAGTGAAATTCCTTTTCGATGCAAGCAAATTCTATTTGGAAAATAAGTTAAAAGGGATTTTGCTTACATCCAAGAGGGTTTAATTTCATGCAAAACAACAGTTTATCAGTGTACTTCGTGGTGAACACCCGAAAAAGTAAAATTAATTTAACTTAATAATATATGTATATGTTTTAAAAGATAATATTACAATGCAATCCGGCCACAGAGATGCTGCGTACTTTTAACTAGATTAATTACCCTATACATCGCACGGAAAACATTTTACGCAAAACTAATTACTCCTTTAAATTAACGCTGTGTTAATATCAAAAGAATTCTGTGGTACCGGATAGGTTACATATGTACAAAAATGCAAAGTGCGCGCGAATTCCCAAAATTCAATTATGAATTATTAAATTGTATAATACAACAAAGTGCTAAAAGCACGAAAATTGTGCGGATATTACATCATTTGCGGAATGGCAAAATTGGCCGAGGAAATGAAAATAAAAAGTCGTCCTTGTTAAGCTTGTATGTTTAGTAGTACTTTTTATGCGAATAATTTATTTTTTTATGTTAGAAACATTTATTTGTGTACGTTTTATTTATTTCAAAAATAGATTACAAAATCGAGCGCAACTTTAAACTAACGAGTGATTCAAATAATTAAAAATCGTATTCGAAAGAAAATTTCTTAGATAATGTTACAGGTATTTAATTAGAAAGTAAAGTGTCATGTAAATGATAATAGCGAAGGTTAATAATACGGAATAGCTTCGTTGGTCAATTTTCGTTGAAATGAGCTAAATGTGTCATTCGGATCTATAACGTTTTACTGCTTTTTTACCATCGAAATTTCATTTTAGACTCTCTTTAAATGTCTTTTTCTTAAGAATAAAATTTCTTCTATTGTACTTTAAAACCTACACAATTCCATTAATTAAAATTCCTTTTACACTGATTAATGCAACTATTAAAAGTAACGAAAGCCAAAGCCATTTTCAGCAAATAATTAACTCCATTGATAATCTTTGCATTCAACTATATTCAACATTTCTCAAGGATAATTAAAAATAAAATATGTCACTTAAAACTTGAAGGACAACTTTTAAAATTATAAACAGTATTAAAAACAGTCTTCCCTCTCTATTTAAAAAAGAAAAAACCAAAAAAGAACAAATAATTAACAGTAGGATTATAATGAAAATAACAGCGTTTAAAGGGATCCGTCAAAAAAGGAAGTAATCCTTTGTTCGTAACTACGTTTTGTTCGACGGAAATTTTTTTGTCGCTCGCTTGTTACAGCGACTGAAGTTTTTAGTGAACAAAGTTTTCATCGTTTTTTCACCATCGCGAGAAAAAAGGCGTTATTTTGTTTTGCATCTAAAGAGGGCGCTCAAGTCGTTTTTTGCCGAAACCCACGACGAAAAATCATTCGCGCTTTTATACCTATAACAGCCGGCTCGGGCAAACTTGCACTATAAATTCGAACCGTCGCATCAAACCGGGATAATATTAAAATCTGGGAACACAGTTACACGATTCTTAAGACGTACAATGCGAAGAAATGTACACGTTGTACTTTATTCAAAAGTTACCCGGCGCTAAGTATCTGTTCTCGTCGTCCCAATAAATCAGTGATTCAGTTAACGTCCATTTGCAATTTGCGAAGTTGAGTTATCGCCCGTCGCGACTCGCTGCTTTAATTAAATATTTCAAGTTTCGCGCGCAAACGCCATTAACAAAACGTAACAAAACGTAACATAATTTCATATCGACTAGATTTTTTAATCAAATAATGTGTATTATGTTTTAATAAATATTTATATTCTATTTGTAACAAATATGTATATAAATATCTAAATAAACAAAATTAAATAATAATCCTTTTCAAGAACTATTATGTCATATATAAATCATTTTACGCAATAAGTGACCAAAAAAAATTCAATTAAAATAATCGGTCACATTTCTTTATTAGCAAGATTTTCTATTCCATTTATCGGTTACTGTTGTCCTTTTTTAGCTTGGCCACAATAATAAATCTCGCATTATCGAAAAATCCTTATCTGGAACTAGTGCCGTTTGCTAGAGCTTTGTTCGAAATTCGTCTGAAAAATATCGATAAAACTAAGTGCTGGCTTTAAGTTAGTAAATTTCACTTATTACAAGTACAGCAATAATAATTTAAGGTTATATTGAAATACATGTATATTATTGAAAAACTAGTATATAAGTCAAATTAAATACATAAAACTATATGGCTTATATATTATAATGTAATATTAATCATACATATATATTACATCAAATTTTTTATTGTTTAATTAAAAAAAACGATGAATGAAATTTTGTTTTAATTTAATATTAAATGACTGTAAAGATATGTGCATGACGTTAAATTTTCAATACGTTACACGTTAGAAATTCCATCCAGTATCAAGTTTTCAAATTCTACGTGAACAACGACTCGAATTATGTAACACCTATTACATCCTGAAACGAGCAAATAGAGAGGATTGGTTCCGTTTAATATCAGAAGTCTTAATAAAGTACGAATTAATTTGCCGGAATGTATTTTTTTCAAGAAATTTTACTCTAATTTAATTATATGTTAATTAATGAATTTAAAAATTTTTAAATATTTTTGTTTTTATATAAATAATATAGAATTGACAAAGTTCTACAACATAGTATGATTTATGTAAAAAATATAATCATATTATTTATACTTGTACAATTATATAACCCAAGACAAATTGAATTATTCTTAATATACTATATATATTTTGTAAATGAAAATTTTTTATATGTAACTAATATGTCCAATTTTAGTAAATTATTTTTATTTATATATGGAATAGATTGAGCACAGCAAAATATTCTAAAACTTTTGAACAGCCATTACTTTAAGGTGGAACATGTGCTATAATATTTTTCAGAATAAGTCTGCAGAAAATATTTATTTTAAAGCTTTTTTGGCAGTTAAAATAATAGTGTATGTGTAAGCATTGTGCAAATTTATTAATATAATAATAAATAATAACTCGAAAACATTTAAATTTAAAATAAATTTGAAATAAATCCTTTAGACCCATAAAATTCATCTTTTGCATGTTTATAACAAAACTTAAAAAATATTTTATTATCTGGCTGTTTTATACAAATTCAAAATATTAAAATGAAAGAATTTTTTTTCTTGGTAAAAATTCTGTAATGAAAGTTATCGTTCAAAAAGCTGCTAGCGAAAAAGTTATTTATTGATATATGAGGAAGTTTTTCAAAAAATTTCGTATTGATCAGAGCAAAACTTTTCAAATTATACCCTTCTGAAAAATTTAAAACGATCGTATACGTAAAACGTATTTTAAACAACATGTTATGCATATCTTCTACACACCTATTACAGAATTTAACTGCGAATCAAACTAATTAATTTAAAATATTTTGTTATGAATCATTTTATTAAAT
The DNA here is from genome assembly GCA_022817445.1 of Habroteleia sp. ZL-2020. Taxonomy (NCBI): domain Eukaryota; kingdom Metazoa; phylum Arthropoda; class Insecta; order Hymenoptera; family Scelionidae; genus Habroteleia; species Habroteleia sp. ZL-2020. The sequence continues at coordinate 8,586 of JABFPK010001081.1, forward strand.
TATATTCAATTTTAAACTTTTATTTTAAAAAGTAAGCATTTCAATACTATCTATGTTTTCCAATACAGTATGGTTATTTTTAAGGATTCATATCACATTTATATATAATTTAAGTTGATTCATAGACACTTTTTTCACGAGCGGTGAAAAATATATATTTGCATTAATATTAATTAATTTTAAACAAAAATACTTGATATAGCATAATTATCGTATCCACAGTACAAAAAATTGCCCGGATTAATTAAAAGATGAACTTCATGACTCGACTTTGCATCCAAAAGCCCTTTATTTTCTTTACAAGAAGTGCTTATAATAATTATAATGTCGATTTATCCAAAACATAAATATCCTATCAAAAGTTGTTACCATAATCTCTTTATAGGCGTGTTATTACTGCTTCCACAATGTTATTTTTCCCACCAAAAATAGGAAAATAATAAATCGAATGCTTTTTACCATAAATATTTTATTCTTGTGCAAAGAAAATACTTACAATAATATTATTATAAATCTCTGTATTTCTGACAAGTTCAGAATCAACGATATTTTACACGATACGTTGAATAATGTACAAATATCATCTATTAATTGATAGGAAAATGAATGCACTTCATTAACCTATCCAATATCTATATATTTATCGATGCGATCTACATATTGAAATAAAAAAGTCAGTCAATGCAAAATGTACACCAGAGAAGAACTCAAAATGAGCTTTCGACATTCTTTAGTAAACTTTATACAATATTTATCGTATAACATGTACATAATTATAACTGCGGTTATTGGACATAACAACTTAAGTCCATTTTATTGGAAAACGAACTAATATTAAAACAAATAATTATTAAACATTTTACAATAATGTCTATAATATTATAAAATTTAATTTCTCAATCGTTTTTAGATGTTTATTAAAACATTAAATTTATAATCATATTCTGGGATAAATCATTTAATAAAATGTTAACAATACCAGTTATAGCAAAAATAATTATTATAAATAAAGTCAACAAAACTAACAAATAACAAAATTACATCTTTATCAAATTTACAAATAAAAAAAGCAAAGTTTTAAAAATAAAGAAAGTTTATTTATTTTATAACATAGAAAAAAATATCAATAATATTGTAAAAAAATAATCATTAAATTATTTAAACAATGTATTACAACTTTAAAATCTATGGACTTAAGTTTTCTTGTCGAGGAATCATTAACTTGTATTTCTTGATACAAGTAGTATGACTCAATCTTAATTACTTAATAAATCTTACCATCAATAATACAATCTCAACAAAACAATTGAAATTAAAATTATATATAAAACACACAATAAAATCCGATGACAGAATTTCTTGTAACAATTACAATTGTTCAAACACAAAAATTAGAAAAAATCTGTTTGTTATATAACTTATTCCAGTAAGTAAATTACGATTAAATTTTAAAATGTTAACATCAAATATTGTAAAATTTTCAAAAAGAAGTTCCGCTTATATTCTAAAATTGAGTGTATAGATAAAAAAATTGAATTGATTCAATTATTATTTCTTTCTTCTTTGATAGCACCACATTCCTCTAGCATGGTTTGTAGACCCTCGGGAACTCGTCCACGATCCAACTCCAAACCCCATTGGTGGTACTGTAAAAATTGAATGTAGCTGCTTACTATCAATTACATTATACAATAAGAACTAACCCGCGTGGAAAAAATAGTATGGCATTGGTCATTTAAAAGAGTACAACAAACGACAAATGTCTTTGATGGTCTAGTGGTTAAAGCGTCCGACCGACAACTCGAGTTCGAATCCCTCAGCGGTGGCGGTTGGAATTTTTTTTTGCCAGACTTTGAGACCCAGACTCTTGCCCTCTTACTGCCATTTTTCTGCCCGATACCTTACATCGACCAGACGTCTACCAGGCTTTTGTTCGACTTCTGTCATACTAACGCCATACTATTGTTTCCACGCGGGAAATAGAATTCAATTTAACTAATACTTAACAATAAAACACTTATTAAATTCCCCCAATAATTATATCTTATTTTAATATCACTCACATGCATATACGTCAATTAAATAATTATTCAATTAAACTAACAAAAAGCCAAAAACAAAAACGAAATCAAAAAAAGATTTACTTTAAAAATATAAATTTGCTCCGACACAAATCAATTCCACCACTTGTTTGAATCAAATTAATTGTGGATCATTAATCGTAACTCTCATTCTCTCTATTTATACAGCAGAAAAATAATTACGCAAAAGAAATGTCGCTTAAAAAGAATTTGCTTCAATCAGTTGAATGAGTAAACTTGTTAAAGGGGCGTTGCTCTTAATGAACTAAAATTCAATTTTATAATGAGCAAATAAATACTTTCGCTCCCAGTCTAATAAATATCGACTCGCGAAATGACAAGTTGAGCATAACAAGAGAGAAAAAGACTGCCGAGACATATTTATCGAAATCGAGTTACCGTCTCGAGTTCCTTTCGTAGGGCGAGCACGGCCTTTTCTCGATCTGCGACCAACTCCTCCAGGTACTGGTATCGTAGCTTTTTACGAGCTCGGCACTCCCGCGCACTCTGCCGACTTCGCTCTGCAAAACATAAAAAGCACAAACACAGATATTAAAGAATATGAATTTTGGTTCCGACGACGAGGTCATATATGACAGCCACGGGGATAACTCGGCATCGGGCGCCTGGATTTAATAGAGCCGTATATTACTTTGATTAAAACTTAGAACAAAGCTCAAAGATTATTTCTCTTTTATCCATTCTTTCCCTTATTTTTTCTTTCCCGTGTTCTTTTTCACATACATAGGTTAAACGAGCACCTGGCTGTCATTCGAGACATACTCTATTTATTTGTAATGCACTCGTTTCCGCTGCAGAATCACACAAACCCTGCATCAATCAAAGTTTTGAAAACGACATTTAGCGAAAACGAGTATTTGTCTATGAACGCTGAATCTGATCCTTAAAATTGTTCTTTCTTGTTTTTAAAAAGCTAATGATTTTTATGTCACGAACAGAACTCATTTTCTCATATTAGTTTTTTATTCCTTCTTTCTCGAAAATATAAACGATATCCTTAATTTTTAATGCGAATATTAAAGAACGTCAGACATTTGTACATAAAATTATAAAGTATATAGTTTTAAAGTATTGCAACAATAATAGTTATTTCATCTCGAGGGTGAATTAAAATATTCAAACACATTAATTTAGTTGTTTTCATGATTGTAAGAAAAGAACTATTCTGCGAGTATATTGGACAATTGAAATAGATATAAACTTTTTTTTGGTTAATTTAAAAACTAGGCTATAAGAATCTTTGAAAAAGATGTATAAAATGACGGTTATTATTTGTCGTAAATTATTGCACAACGATTTTCATTCTTTATTTGATTTTTGCGAAGCATGCATTGGCTGATTTTCCTTAATATAAAATTTGCAGCAAGTTTATGTTATTTATTTGCCATAAATTAGACCGGAGAAAGAAGTTGAGCGAAAAGTTAAGATGGTTACAAAAATAAGCATTGTCCAGGACTTTTGTTCTCGGGAGTTATAAGTTCTAAATTTGGTTCGCCGGGCGATTTTTGAGATAAAAGTTGCAACCAAGTACCACTGCAATATTTTACATCGACCTTCTACCAGAAGCAGTAGAAACTCTCGTTGATAATTAACAAGTTGAGTGTAAACATTATTTTGCTTTCTTTTCTTATATTAATGCATTTAGTTATTGATGCATTTTGTTATTTAAGGCGAAATGTCAAACGATAATTACGAGCAAAAAAGTAATTCATTCGATTCACTTTATTTACTATGTAAAAAACATGAAATATTTAAATAACTGTAATGAAGAAAGTTAAAGCTAAGGTCATGTACTTGTGTTTATATATCTTGTTATAATTGCCGAAGAAAGATGCATATCAAGCTAGCACCCCTAATATCGCAAATACAAAAAAAAAGTTCATAATAATTTTGGACTAATTATGGACTAATTTTGGGCGGCAATGAAAAATTTTGGGCTGTCAATATATAGCCAGAAAACGAACTTTTATATTGGGGGTGC